>CM028909.1:24242812-24455312 GCA_016801845.1 Polydactylus sextarius | reverse complement strand
ACTCTGGTCCACTACCCTACCAGAGGGCCCCTTTGGAGAACTCTCTCTTCTAACAGTGTGGGGAAATCATATGTGGGTTTGGTCCACTGACTTTGGCCGGAAGTCTCTGAGGTCTCATGGTCCCATTAACCACTGGCGTGACTGACTCGTGGATTAAATGTCACAACACTGGGTCAGAATGTCAACACACACTCGTACAGTTTGAATGAGCCTAACCACAAGACTTTCACCAAAAACGTAGCAATCAGAAATCAGTCAAATGAAAACTATGACAAATGATGGCGTCTTAGTCGTTAATGTGAGTCTTTTTTGACTGCACTGACCAAGACTGTCTTATGTTCATTACTTTGAAGAACTTGTTGGTTTACACTGGACTTTTAAATAAATTATGATAAATCAATTATATAATGATACGCTGAAGGGAAGCCACAGATGTCCTCAACTGCTAAATAGCTTCCAAAAGGCAGAAAAGATTGCTTGTAGGATAAGAAGCCAGTGACTGTAAAAAAACCTGGGAATTAGGTTTTTTTCTAAAAGCAGTAATGTTATCAATTTCATATGATTTGGCTGAGCAGTTGCACGGTACAGGCATGATTATTATTCATTCATTATATCTATTCAGTCACCAACAGGTCAACCCCATTAAATTCAACCAATACTTAACCAAGAACACAATTTCAGCAAAACAAGAGAAAAAAACTCACTCTTTTATCAGTTCTTGATCCTTTAACTTCTATCACCATCCACCCATCCATCCATTATTCTATCCCTCATCTCTGTGCTATAATCTTCCATTCAGCAATCCTTGCTGCATTGTAATCTGCTGTAATCTGATGGATTAATCTCACTGCCCTGGCCCATCAGCCAGGGCAGTGCTGGAGCCTCAACCACAACTGCTCATTTTGACTTGTGCAGATGTGTGGATAATATTCAGTGAAATGAAGCTAAATGAAAGACAGAGAGCAGTCACTGGTAGAAAATAAAAAATGACTGTAAAGAAAGATGAAACACGATGACAGAGGGGGCATGAGAACATATTTCACCTTAAAAGAGGCAAAACAAATAAGACAAATGAGACGAGTGAAATGCAACTGAAAATATTGTACTACTACATATTAAATGGTTTGATCAAAAACTTCATGAGAAGCACAAAGACGCAAATCATTACCTGGTGAAAACAAAACTCTAAGAACTGATTTGAGTTGGAGGATTTAGAGAAAAAGGGGAAAACACACACAGTCTAGTTTTCAAAGGGCTGAATGCTGGCACCTCAGAAGTTGATCAGTAGCACGAGACCAAATTCTGCGCGTAGACACAGACACGGACACACACACACACACACACACACACATGCGCACACACACACACACAGAGCAACAAGACTTACTCATTACAGAGTATTCACAGTGAGCATGTGTGTGTGTGTGTGTAACAGCTAACATTTAATACCACATTACAACACTGACAGTATACAACAGTTAACACATACAAGTAGCTGTTAATTGATAAAAAACATTAACGGCTCACAATGTGAACAATTCTGTCTTTAAACCTGGTGCTGCAGTATCCACATGAAGCAGATGCAGTGTGAGGTGAGGAGGGCAGGTACATGCTGTTTCAAAAAAAAAGTGAAGTTAGTGTTTAATTTGGCAGTGGATTTCGTCTCTGCTCTTTTTGAACATGGTCAGCACTTGGAGCGGCTGCCGTGGTTGTATGCAGCTCATGGAGCCAGTTCAGACACATTAAAAACCTAAAATCCCCCTCCTTCCTGTAGTCATAGTTCAGTCAAATGTGAGAATCATCACATTTTTACATTTTCTGGTGATATCATACAACACTAAATACTAAAAGCTTATTTGGCGTAGTTTTAATGGGGTGTGGCAGCCCACGGTCTCTATGTGAGAACCCCCTGGAGGTAGATGGTGCACAGCGCTTTCATTTTTGTTTTAATAAAAAGGCTAAGAGGAATGTCCTCATCGCAGTGCATCTGAGCCATTCAGAAACATGACTCCAAACATATCAAGTTGCATGTGAAATGTAATATTCTTCCATTATGATCCACTGGGGAAAGGACTAACTGCATTTGTTCTGTTGTTACTGTCTAATTCTCTCCATCATCAGCTCATTTCCACCCTACCCATCCACTTCTATCCTTTATTCTCTCTCCATTTCTCTCCAATCATTGGTTTCTACAACACATCCATTCCTTTTTAGTCCTCTCTCTCTCTCTCTCTCTCTCTCTCTCTCTCTGTCATTCTCTGCCTCTATTGTCCCTCCATATGACTCTGCAACATCAGGCAACCTGCCAAGTCACTGTACACTTCAATTAGAGAAGAGACCTTGGTGCAAGCACACACACACACACACACACACACACACACACACACACACACACACACACACACACACACACACACACACACACACACACACACACACACACATACACACAACGCAATGGGCGCCTGTCTTTCAGCTGAATGCTTTATATGCTTCCCAATGAAAACCAAAGGCTGCAGAGACACATGCCGCGTGCATGTGTGTGTGCCCGTGCAAGGCTAGCATTTGGAGCGTGTCCTAGAGTGTGACTTTGATATCAGTCTTAGTAATCTAAGTCATTCTCTCCGCTGTCTCCAGATACAATAGAGGCAGGTGTGCAGACACACACACACAGACCAGATGGCTGAACACCAGTTCGACCAGCACCAGTTGGGTCTTTGTCCTGCTCGTTTCTGTCATTATCAACCTGTACAACATATATATATATATATATATATATATATATATATATATTCTTATCTGTTTATATCTTTTCACTGCAAGAAAAACTCATAGTTACTTCCAAAAAGCATTTATTTCCCAACATTTCTTTGATGTGATGTGGCCCACCAGGCGTGTAGCCAACCACTTCCACAAAAATGTAATCTGTAATTTTGCTTGTGTACCAGACCTCTTAAAATACAGGGAAGGCAAGCGAGTAAAAGTGACAAAGAAAAAATGGCAAAAAAAGTTTAAATAGACTTTTAGAGGTTCATCACGCTCAATAGCATCACCAAATCGAAATGAAAAACCAACAATGGGTTAAAAATCTAAGTTGTTTCATGGTCAAAAGTTTAGGTGTGTGTGTGTGTGTGTGTGTGTGTGTGTGTGTGTGTGTGTGAAAGAGAGAGAGAGAGAGAGAGAAAGAGTATACATGTGGTGAAGGGTCATTGTCCGTGATTGCAGCGGCCACTCAAGACATTAGATGCCCTTGCTGCAATCACAATGATCACAAGTGTCTAAATCAGAAATCAGGAAGCTTCTGAAGAGCAGCCAATCAATATCATATACATCATCAAGGACAATGCTTTGCTGCTTTGAGTCTCTCTCTTACACACACACACACTCACAGTCTGTGTTTCTCACCACTTTCTCTCCACCTTCCTACTTTCTATATCATTTTATCTCCTTGAGACCCCACCCACACCCCCATCTCTCACCGCCTCCACCTGTTCTCTCTCAGGAATTTCAAATAAACAAGTGCTGCCACATATGAATCATATGCTATATGCAAGTTTATCCCCCAAATAGAGAATCCAGTTTGCACTCAAACATATTTGACCTGTAACCTTCACCTCTATGTTAATAGATTATTAAAAAAATAACACAGTACAAATGCTTCTAGTTGCCATTTAAAGATGTAGTGTTTCATAGCGTCAGACACATTTTCCGTCACACAAGTCATCAGAGGATACACATCACCGTCATGACAGGCCCCAGTGAGTGTGAAGTCCGCCATGTGTGTCTGCTCAGACAACAGAAGGACGGTGTGTATGCATGTATTAGTGTGCGTGTGTGCGTGCGTGTGTGTGTGTGTATTAATGGATAGACAGATGGGGCAGTCTAGAAGAACAGTTGATAAAGGCTTTACACTGCAGCTGCCTCTTTCTCTTCCTCTCTGCAGCAAGCACACACACTTACACATACAAAAAAAAATTGGCATCGGTGGTGTGTGCGTGTGTGTGCGTGAGTGTGTGTGTGTGAGGTGGTCCGTTTGTGTGGCAGCTGCCCTGGCATCAGGTGGGCAGCTCCCATTCTACATGAAGAAAGCACAGCTGCTATAATATGTAAACACTCACTACCTTCTACACTAAACACAGTCCTCAGTGATGAAGATGAACACACACACACACACACACTGTGAAATTCCCTATAATCTAAGGATCAGAGACCCATACACACATTTGCACATGTGCACACCCTGTGCAGTCCTTTAACACTCACACACACTGTCTGTATCCTTTCCTGTATGTGCCCTCTAATCACACACGCGCACACACACACGCACACGTACAAATACACTCACTCTCCCATCTTTCTCTAGATGTGAGAGAAATGAACAGGCATAAATACATAGACAGACACACCCTGAAATGATTATTGTCCTCCCTTGAAATCTTCACCTAGATTCTAGCATGAGTAGTGTATTGGATAAGCTGGTGTGCACACACCCTCATGTACACACTCCACCAGCAGACACACAGTCACCCCCTCAACTTGCCAGTTGTTCTCCAGATGCGCACCAGATACGGAGACACATGTCCGCCTATCACCTCCTGTATCTGCACAGACACATGTTGTGATGTGAGGAGGTTAGCCAGCTTGATTCAGGCCACTGGCACCTGACACCGGTCATCAGCACAACAGCTGTCTGACTGCGACGCTGGCTGCTGCTGCTGAACATCTGCATATGTGTGTGTGCCTGTTGTTTGTCTGGACTTGTGGCGGTAAATGTCCTTACAGCGGAACATTCTGACTGACTGGAGATGTCTACATGGGTTAGAAGGGCTTGGATTTCTGGAGGCATGGGGTTAATATTGGGATGTTTTTTGTTTTTGACTGCACATTTTCCTCTTGTGATAACAATATGCTGTATTCATGCCATAGCCGTGTGTGAATTACATCATAGCAGGGGAAGCCATTCCAGGGAGACAGTAGAGGAAATGGAAACAATTCAAGCAATTATTATTGACAGCATTAATACCATTTATCACATCTACTGTATGACAGAGGTGTGCAGGCACAAAACAAGAACAAATGTCTACATATAGACTGATATAATAAAATAATAAAATAAAAAGATTAATATCAAGCTGAATTAATCAAGATTTTTATGTTAATGAGAGGTCAAATTAAAGTAACGCTAGCAGGGTCACTCACCTCATAAATCTACAGAGAATTATCTCATCACTATGCAGTTCCCTTCAGCCCTATGGAGCATTTGAGTGTTTTAAAGTTTAGTATTTTACTGTTATGACTCCAATCTCGCTACTCTCATCGCCTCACTCCCAGCTGCAGCAGACAGCTGTTTGTTATAGAGAAACTGTTACGTTAAAGCAACCGTTTCCTGCCTGTTCAGCACCAAACAACACACAGCAGACTAACAACGAGCTAATAAATACTGGTGGGGCATTTTATGAGATAAAGAAATTTCTCTCAGGAGCTGATAGAGACCAAAACAGAGTGAACACTGAGTGAATATTGGATTTATATTCATCAGGACTCAGAATTGTGACTGCAAATGAATGCTAACGTCGCTTTGTGTCTGCTGGATGTAAATGTGCAACAGTTATTTTAGCATTGAGCTACTGCCAGTGAATAAAATTAAAAGAGAAACACACCAACTTCAACATCTACATTTGAATATCTGTTTATTCATCGTGGAAGAATTGACATACCCATGACTTCTTTCCATACTTGTGACTTCTTTCCAACTCAACTGGACAAGGGTTTTATTAAGCGGGAGAGGTTATTCAAAATGTTTTTTCAACTTCAGATCTAATATGGTTTTGCATCTAATGACCTGATACCTTCAGTGACCGATAAGGAATTGATTAAAATGAATGAAATACCAACCAACATTTTAGATTATTATACAGAGATGGTGAGAGAAAATATGATTCACGTTTATTTAATATACAGCAATTTAGATGTAAAAGATTCATGGGAATTGGAGGTCAGTACCATAAGTGAAGAGGGGGACTGGGTGAGAGTCTGGGTGGCTTGGCAGAAGAGTTCAAATAGCTCAACATGGAAAAAATGAGGGTGGAGGCTGAGAATAAGACTAGTGATGTGCCAACTATGACAACAAATCCTCTGTCGGAGAGGATGTGGTCTAGTAAGACACTTTCCTCACATTTTCTGGAACTGTTCAGAATTACAAGTATTTGGGGCGAGGTCAATAAGGAAATATGGGAAATTCTGAATTCACTGTTCACTTAAATATATCAACTCAATGGGATTGGGAAGAAATAAGAAATAAAAACCATAACAAATCATAAAATGATTATTACCATAGACTGGCTAAAGCTTTACTCATCAACCGTGACCAAAAGGACATTATACTCAAAGTTATACTGAGAAAAGTGAACATAATGTGTACCCTGACTCACTGTCAACATATGTAGAGCTAAATGTTTTTAAAAAAGCCTAAACCTAAAACTAATATGTTTAGCACAATCTCTTAAGTTCTTAAGACCTCTTAATAGAACCTAACTAGGAAATAATGAGACCTATGATCTGTTTGTAAAACTACTATGACATGGAGTGGAACATTTCACTTCTGTCAGCCTGGGTCTGGATCAAAGTCAAGTCCAATTTTATCTCTCAATAAAATGGACTTTAATAGACATTTGGTAATAGGTAAGTAATGGATGAATCTGATTTATTATTATATAAATTGTCCAATACAAAAGGCTACTCCAGGTTATACAATCGACATGAGTGTAGTGATAGATAAATACAATGTCAATATAACATAGGATAATAAATAATGAACTTCATGGAGGAGCTATGTTAGCAGTTAGCTTTCATTCCCATACTACATAGTATAGATAAATATTTGTCATGACAACAAAATAAAAAAAAAAAACTTTAAATGGATTTGTTACATACAGTGCAACCAAAGAGATGATCTGTTTCATCATAGCAATGAATGTGAATTAAAGCCATCTCACAGTTGATAGGTTTAGCTGCGATGTTAGTCTCTGACACACACACACACACACACACACACACACACAGCCTTCCCACTTATCAAAGATTCATTAGCTCACTAATATATCCATCTAGGTCTCCATGCACATCATCCTTCCATTAACACTAAGCCATTTTTCTCCAGAGGGACTGCTGAGATAATGCCCTGCTCAAGGACACTGGGGGTAATACATATGAGGTGATAGCCCACCTGGGAATTGAACCCACAACCACAATGGCACATTAGCAGTAGCTGCCTCTAATAAGTGATGCACAACAGTATCATATCAGCCTCCATCCCGGAGGTGGCAGAGATTCTACTCTTGTAATTCAAATCACTCTGCCGGCACTAAAGAAGGGACCATTTCTGTATCGCTCCATCCTCACCTGACATTGTGCTGATTTTTTTCTTTCCCACTGTCCATTTGTCTCCTACTGTAATAACGTAACAGCAGGGAATTCAAATGCAGATGAGTATAGAGGAGACATTTTAACTTGTTTAAGCCAGTCTGTGGAATGGTCCCACTCAATCATTTTCAAGCTAATGCATTCATTTTCTGCATGAAATAATTCTGACAGAATAAAGGGAAAGGAAGAATGAAAAGAAAAAAAAACTTTTATGTGTTTCAAATGAAGATGTTTTTCAAAAATGTACTTTCACACTCTTATTCATTTTGTCCTGTGAACAGTTAACATCATGTATTACATATTCTAAATATATTTCACTATTGGGGGACATTTATGTATTTCTTGATGGACTATATCAGTGATATAAAACCCTGTCCATTATCTATCCTTTGTTTGTAGAAGATTAGCAAGCTGTCAAAAACACCCAGTGAGCTCCATTACAACTCTCATCCAAAATTGTGTGGTGTGTCCTATACAGTGTTGTGTGAGGACACACCAGTTAGCTGTGGTATGTTTTTGCAGGTGATGTAAGATGGGCTATAGTAGGTTGTTTTGTACTGATTACTGCAGCATCTCCACATTGCACCTCTTAGATACTAAAAACAAAAAAAATGTCCTTTGCATTGAAGATGAACTACTTAAGTTGTACTAAACACTGGGTGCAAGTGTGTGTGTCAGGTGGTGGTGGCAGCAGATCAACAATAGCCCAGGTTTTTCTGACACTTTCTACTTTTATTCTGGGGAATCCCAAAGCATTTCATTGCTAGTGATACATAATCTCTGAAGCATGTTCTGGGCCTACCCCAAGTTCTCCTACCAATTGGTCATGACAAGAGAACCTCCAATGTGAGATCCCAAGGAGGCATCCTCATCCTCATCAGATGCCTGAACTGCTTCAACTGGCTCCTTTCGATATGAAGGAGCTGTAACTTAAATCCAAGCTCCTCATGAATGTTCAAGCTCTTTATCCTACTGTTCTTGGTGGATTGATCTCTGGTGTCACAATGCTATTAAGTCTATTGCATTACTGTCATATCTTTATTACATTTCTTTGTGTCTGTTCACCTGTCCCTCTCTGTGTCCCTCTATGTCCCTATCTCATAAATGAGTGTTAGACAGACAAGCACTTTTTTGCAGGCTAACGTCAACTAATGTCCTAATGGACGGACGAGATATGAAGAATGAGCAGAGAGGGAATGAGTAACAGAGGAGAGAAGGACAGATCAGCACACACACACACATACTCATGCACGTGAATGAGGCGGGAAATTCTCAAGGGAGGAAAGATTTGCGGGCATGTGGCCCACCTCAGTTGGGAGAGAGAGAGCTGAAGGTGACATATAAGTGTGAGCCAGAGCAATGAGGGAGGAAAAACTATAGGACCAGATGAGGGGTAGAGACTGTGGAGAAGCACGAGTGGAGAGAATAGGATGATAATTCACTTAAACACTAGCACTGCTCACAGCAGTAATATTATCTCAGTGTGATTTACACACTAGTCTCCCCTCAACAGGCTCTTACAATAGCTACACACATATTCACACACACATTCATTTATGGAGGATCACACACACACACACACACACACACACACACACACACACATCACTGACACAGATATGTGTTAATTCATAGATATGTCCATAGATAGTACACACACACACATACACATTCTGAAACCAAAACTACAATTTTAGAAACTTTCACGTCACATGGCATTTGTGTGTTCCAATGTGTGCAATAAACACATGCGCGCACACACCCACACACACACATGCGTACACACACACACACACACACACACACATATGTGCAGTTTCACAAAAGCCTTTTGTGTATTCTAAGAAACTAATAGAACATTATTCCACTAACTTCTAGTTAATGGGATAAAGATGGAATTAGTGTATTCAGGTGTTGCACTCATCTGCTCATTATGAGTTTGCTTCAGAGAGAGAAACTACAGTCTGCACACTCACACACACAAACAGAGAAACAGACAGCAGCCAGACCCAGAATTATCAATCATTGCTACCAGCTTGGAGTCTTTGCCATTTAACCAGGCTGAGCAGTCGATGCACTGCCTCAATCATCGTCTGCCAGTCTAAATGCTAGTGCTAATTAGCATTCACATGCTAAATTACCTCCCATCCCATGTTTCCTGATTAGGCTTAATCATTCTGACAGCTAGTTTTACTGCTAAGCTTGCAGAGCCAATACATACACTGTAATCTCACAACTAGAGGCGATCTGATGCTGGGATTTAAAGAGCTGGTATTCTGCTTTGACAAACAGCTTCTGATAAATATATGATATATTTTGTTATATATATATATATATATATATATATATATATATATATATATATATATGTGTGTATTCACCTCAGTGACTAACTAAGAAACACAAAGTTTGGCTGCACACATTTATATTTATTTATTTGTTTTTTCTATAATTTTATGCTTTTTTGGGAAAAATTTGGTTATTTGACCTCTTTGTGCTCCACATATCTGTTTAAATGAAAACATGAGAAGTTTTGAGGAGAAATGTCCCCTTGGCGGAACCTGTTAAAACTCACAGACATGTTAAACGTGACAAGAGGCCCTGAGTAAATCCTGTTTTTTAAAGGTTTACGAGTCAAAAAGACCGGGAAGCTCTGGTTTCATCTTTAACAACAGATTGTGGGGTGCCTGGATAGCCAAATGGTTAAGGTGCACCATGTTAACATATGCCGTACAGCTCGCTGGTTCAAATCTTAAGTCAAACCTTCCTCCGTGTTTCTCCCCCACTCTCATCCCTGTCTCTATGATTAAAAGACAAAAATGCCCAAAAAATAATATAAAAAACAGTGGGTTTTATGTCTTCTTATATCAAATTATAATATGTACCTGTCAAATAAAGTATCTTATGCACTTGTACAGTATATTATGCAGGCAATATGCCAGAATGAATTTGCACAATATACGGTGTTTATTATCTTGGTAGATGGTTGGTATCATTAAGGTAGAGCGATGCTGCCGACAGGCAGAGAGTGAGACAGGTAGACAGAAGCTGACAGGAACACGTGGAGTCGACTTGCCAAAGAGTGAATTAGATCATCTCCAAGGGGAGGGACATACGATCGAAAGAGCAGGGAGGGTGAACTCCTGGTCCACCTCGGCAGCTCGGAGAAGCCCCAACGTCAAACCAGCCTCACTTGCCTCCTTGTCTCAAGGCAGTGAAGTGCCAGCGTTATGTCAATCAACCTGTTGGCACAGTTACCTCACTGGTGCCGTTCTCTTCAGTCCTGTCACTCAGGCTATCTTCCAAGATAGAAAAGAGAGGGTAAAGTAATTGGATTTGCTGCTAGCAGGGAAATGATGAAATGACATGAAACCATCTCCCCTTCACCCACCACACACACACACACGTATACACACCTTTACACCACTCTGAGTAAATCTCTGTCTTTCTCTTTCTCCCAGTCTGTCATGCTTGCCTCTTTTTGTTTCTGAAATCTGGAAATACTTCAGGCTGTTGAGAGTTTCTTTTCATCTCGCCTGCTGTGGTGAGAGTGCCTTGTTCTCATAGGTAGACAAAAGAGAAGACGAAATGGAAGGAATGAAAGGATTTCCAGGTTTTTACTGAGATCTGAGGAGGGTTTTTGGTAAACGGCGCACAAGGCAGCACACTGCACGTCTTCGCTGTCGATACGCCACCTACACCTTGTGAAGAGATGTTTAGCAGCGTAATCACGTGTGACTTTGAGGCACTGAGCAAGGAACAACATTATATATAGCATTTACATGCTACATCTTGCTGAGGGGCATGAGACCTCAATGGAAAAGAAGCGGCCTAGTTGTTGTCATACTGCGTGACAAGACCACATCCTATGTACTACACTATATTCCCTACACTCCATACTGTATGTCCTACATCCAACTGTACTTTTATCTCATATCACACACACACACACACACACACACACACACACACCCTTCTCCTCCCACTCGTGTCTTGTGTGCCCTTCAGGCTGACAGCATCCTCTTACTTTTATATCTCTTGTCCTTCATTCAGCTCCCAACATTCAACAATTAACAGCACATTCAAGTTCTAATGCTTTCAGAAATATTGGCACCAGGTAGTTACTTTAGTTGCCAAAGCTCGACGGTGAAATAATGTGAACAGGAAGCGAATAGCGTAGCCTCCATTTTTGCTTTATTAGTCACCAAGCAGCTGTGTTTTCATAATGTTTTCATAATGATACACTTCTGTCTCTTACAAGTGAAATGTTAAATTGCTAAAAAAAAATAAATAAAAAATAAGAAGAAGAAGAAACAAAAAACAAAGTGTGGCTCACTTCACTTTACTCAGGTGCTGTGCTGTTCCAGTCTAATTTAGCCAGGAAATTGTGTCTGATTTGCTCAGCCTGCTTTAAGAAGCTGCATGACAGACAATAAGGAGACATTTGTAATAAAAATTTTAACTGAATATCCACTTAGTTGCCTTTTCCAAAGCTTTCAGCTGATTCTGACAGTAATATAAGCCACTGGGGCAAATGGTGCTTCACTCAGCCTCAGTCAATATTTGATGACTTTCATATTATTACTGCTTTTATTGTATGTTTTAGTATTCAACATTACTCTTTTACAACCCCATGTGACAAGTGTGCTCAGGAAAATAATAAACTTTAACCTAACTTTCACCTAGAATTCAATGTTAAATCCAGAAACTTAATATATTTGAGTTCAAACCTCTGGCAGGTCTTTTGCTGCTCGACATCCCACCTCTCTCCTTCTCCCTATTCTTTTCCTGTCTGTCTCCTAAAAAGTCCACTGTCAAAGAAGCTAACCTTCTGTTCGTCATGGACTAAAAATATTACATTGTACATCCATTGTAACACATGCCATGTGCTAAATGTTATAGCTGTAACCAATTACTGTGATTATATTTTCATTATCTACCAAGTGATTCAATTGATTTAACATTAGTTGTATAATTTCTTATGTCCACGGTGACATATTTAAATGGCTCATAAAATTGCAAATATATGCAGGTAATTATCAGATGTTAAGACAATTACAAAAATTCTCACAGGTGAGAGGATGTAACCAGCGAATAAAATGACTAATCGAGTATTAATATTATAAAACATTTAGTATTAAAATGGGTCTGAGCAGTTCATCGAGTTTTGCTCATATTTTGCTGTATGTTCGCTTGTCATACAATCTACTTCATAAGCACTATACAATAAATCTGATATCCAGATCAGCATGTGTGCCACGCCAGTATTTTGTCATTGTCTGCTGTCATCTTTGTAACAGCAACCTTATCCTTAAAATAAGGGCAAACGGCACCATTAAATCACAGAATGAGCTTTTATTTTGACATGGGGCTCTTAATCAGCTGTCCTCCACTGTGCCACATGAATTCAATAAAGGCCGTCAAAAGAATTTACCAACAGAATGCTAATTTGATTCACCGCAACTGGAAAAGCTTGAGCTGCAGCCCACTAGGGCAACTAATACAACAGTTAGTCATGACACACACAGCTGTGATGGAAGAAAGTCATTAACTTGACACTAATGGAAATATAAAGTGGATAGCTCACAACATAAATGTGCTGTGTGTTTAGTCAGTCAAGGTATTCTGAGTTGTCTTATGTTGATGTAGAGAAATGCAGCTTAACAGTGGTTTACATCATATCTCTATCTCTCTCTCGCACAGGCAAAGACGCCAACACTTGTCTGATGGACTGCCGGGGTTTAAGATTTACACTAGTGATTATATATTCATAGATCAATCAATAGAGGGAGTCTAGCAGCTGACACATGTCCACGCAAGGAACATTTAGCAACAGTTATATTGTAGGAATTCTAATGAGAACGCGATCATCAATACACTGCAGCTTTACATTTCATTAGACTAAGGAGCACAGTTTAACTCCCAATAAAGAGCAATAAAACCCCACAGTCTGTAACAGTCTCTCCCCATCTGCTTGAGCCTAATTTTTTTTGCTCTCTCTCTCTAATCTCAGCACAATCCATCCTTCCTAAATTTTGTTTTTGTCGAAACTGCCTCAGTCATTTAACAGTTCTTCTCCAATTTATTTGAAAGGAGCTAAAACTAATCACCTCTGCTTTGTCAGAGCGATGACTTCACCAGGCAACAACAAATGGAGAAGCCTCATAAACTGGCTATAGCTTGAGTTACTGTTGATTTATAGTGATTGTTGCCCTGTCTCGTTTTCCCGACTGCATGTTACTGCAGCATCTGCATTGATCTGTGTGAGGACACTGGCAGCCTCCACCTCCATGTTCACCTTCCTCCCCTCCATCCCTGAGCACAGGAAGACACGCCGGCTGAGGGGAAATGGGATTCCGATCAGCGGGATATCATCCAGGATCTGCTGACCCCACACGCTTAACACGCACACATATCATCTATCTGCACACACACACACACACAAAGACACGATACAGGGGTCAGTCACAAGGACTAGTGAGCTAGGTTTCAGTTGACTTAGCAAAACACCAGGCAGGAAGCTGTGTAAGGAGACGTGTGTGTGTGTGTGTGTGCGTGCGCGCGAGTGTGTTGTGCATATTATTGTAGCCCTTCAGTGTATGAAAGCGGCTGACAGCAGCATTACTGCAACAGATATTCCAGCGACTACAGAAACACACAGGCCTAATGCTTAAACTGTCAAACTCATATCAAAACTGTAGCAGCTGAATATTTTAGATGCATTTTGGTTTAGTTTGTATAATAGAATGTGACAAAAAGTACAAGGCAAACACAAAGACACCCAAACAAAGACATCACCATATGAAATGAAAGGACATGAGCATCAACAAAATGACAGTGGACATAAAAAAAAGAAGAAAGAAAATGTCTTCGAAGCGAAATGCTGCTGACAGCAAATGTACATGTAACTTTTTTTTAAAAAATATTTTGAATTATGTATGAATTCATTCAATCATTTTTATCCTCAGGTGATTGTTTTATTCAGTCTCCAGAGTGCCAGTGACACTGACAAACTCATATGGAGACGTCCTGCTGAGGGAAAAAAATGGGGGAAAAAAGAAACACAGAGGCAGCTCAGTCGGATCTCACATGAAGGAGCAGCTGATTGGCACACACACCGTGTGGTCTACTACTCAACGGGAGTACTTGAGGAGCACATATACACGCACAAACATACTGTAAAACCCACACACACACACACACACACACACACACATACAGGCTCCATGCTGTGTGTATACTGAACAGGATGTGAAATTACTGTCACAACTACTACTTAATACTAGAGTTGGAGCCACAAAATGAGCAAAGAAGCAACAACAGTACACACCTACACACACACACACACACACACACACACACACACAATATGGAATTTTCTCACCCAAAATTACTCAGGAGACACACTAGACATCATCCTCGCCCACCTTCTACCTGCTTTGAAACGCTGTCAGTCCTGAGACTGGACCACCAAACAGCACATACAAGCTACAGAGAAAACCCACACAGCTCCAGTTTGTCTGGCAGCATGAGCTCCACTTTACACACCATCCAAAACACACACAAACACACACCTTCACATCGTGGGAGAAAACATGCATCCCCACAGCTGCTAGTGAACTTCTTTTCTAAATGTTGCAAGCATGAAAGCCATTTCAAAACAAAAAGTGAACAATGTACCGTCACACACACACACATACACTCACACACACATACACACACACAAAATGCACCTTCACAACTTATGTCTGCAATAGGTTTTCAGATGACAAAACCATTTGTCAGCCATGCCAAAACCAATGAGCACTGAAAATACATCACAGAATGACACAAAATTGCTCTAAAGTTAAAATGTGAAAATGGTGTTCAGTACTACATGGAACACACACACGCACACACACACACTATTATACTAAAGCAGTAGCATTTGATCACCATTAGAGTCACATTTCATTAGTTTTATGCCAGTTAACACTGTAATTTATGTCTAATTTATATAATCCACAATGGAACACCCAATGACAAAAGCCAGACACTAATAAACTTCAGTCATTGTCATCTCCAAAACACCACTGTATCTATCTATTTTTTTTTTTTTCTGCTGGAGGTTTTAAACAGTAAATTATTTTTTGTGTCCCAGGAGTCCTTTACTCCAGAGTTCACATGGCTGGGAGCCATCAACAGTAAGAGTGCTTCTATTTTGAATAGTAAATGACACACACACACATATACGCACGCACACACAGTCCATGAAGCCTACCTTCTTCATGCGTCCACTGCGAGTGCCGGTGAACGCCACGGTGTGTCCACGGTAGTCGTAGGCTGCCACGGACGTCATGCCATCATCCTTGTCCACATAAAGTGGGATGCCCTCGATGGCGGTGGTGCCCCCTAGAGGCTGGTTGAAGTCCTGGCCACAGAAGTTATCATCTATCTGCAATGGCTGTGGGTGGGGTGAAGGGAGGCAGGGAGGTGCAGAAGGACAGAAAGCCATTAACTCAAGCATTAAGACTTTAAATCCCTTTTCTCGTTAAACTAACATTAATTCTTAAATAAGGGTGGGTGTGGGAGGTGGGTGGGCTTTTGCTCTCCCCAGCACTTAGTAGACATTTTATGGTGCTGGAGTGAAGCCAAGCCGCTCTAGATTCAGCGAGATGTGGTGTGACATTAATGGGCACCGTTGGGAAAATTAACTTCAGTTTCCTAAACTCCTTTATGCTTTACTTTTCTGAAAACTAGTAGACAAGCACAGAGAGTGATATTTGTCTTTCATTAAGGACAAAAAGCACAATCCAAGCAGTGTGCAGTTAGCTCCTCTGTGACGGGTACTTTCCCCTCCATTACAGCCTTTGATTATTTCATAGTACATGATGTCAAACCCAAGCAATTCAGCATCTGGGCATGGTTTGAATGAATGAACAGTTGTTTGCTAATGTTTTAAATATTGATTTCTTTGTATACAACGTTGGCAGTGTATTTTCTAATAAGAGACAAGCCAATAGAGGCAGTAAATCAGATGGAACTGAAATAAATATGGAGGGGAGGGCGAGCATGCGAGCAGGACACTGGCAGAGATGACAGAGCAATGACAGCAAGTAAATTATAGGTCAGATTAGCATATCATAATCAAAGTGTCTCATAGAGGCACATCACCACCTTGGTATGCTGATATGTCATGCCTGATTTATGAACATACTATGTGTGTGTGTGTGTGTGTGTGTGTGTGTGTGTGTAACAGGCATGTCATTAAAAGCATGTGATCACTATGTACGCATCAGGAGGTTCCAATGACTTTGACATATGTAGTGCAGATAATCGACAGCATCTCTATTAACGTGGTGACCTCACACACACCTGCTGAGGCGCACACTAGGAAATACACAGCTTTCATATGTCTACACACATTTCCATCTGACAAAAATTTTCCAGAAAATCTTAAAAACATAATCTAATGTGGTTACACTAATTTTACGAGATGGGTGGATCTGTGGCGCTCGTTCTCCAGTTGGATGCTGTTAAATTATTGCATATAGAAAATATGTTTATGTTTGTTTTCTCTCTTCATCACTTCATCATTCTCTTGTCTTTACTGGAGCCACGTTTAATTCCACATGATGCACCGTGACTCCTCTGCTGTTTCTGTGTCCTTTGCAATTCGTCACATTTAGTTCATCAAAACCGCATACGCTTCCACAATAGCCTGAAAGGAATGAAAACTCTTCTATATTACAACAGCTATGAACATCAACATTTCCACTGTGGTGGTTTTTAACAAGCAAATTGACCCCCGCAGGTGAAGGAATGCATTCCTAGGTCATAACACTAGTCTCGTCACCCGGCCCCAGACCCAGCCACATACACTCAGTGCAGCATCAGAAGTATTCAGAATCTCTATGAGATTGTGGTGAAGAAGAGTTGGCAGGTTCAGCTCTAAAGATAATGTTAGGAGCTCAAACACTTGGAGGGAGCTCAAAGTATAACCACTGCTGCTTTGCATCAATGTGCTAGTTGAGGTGGTTTGGGCAACTGATCAGAATCAGTCTCCTGGGTGTATCCCAGTGGAGGGTTCGAACTGGGAGGAGACCTTGGAGTAGATCCAGAACACATTGGAGTGATCATATATTTCACGCAGCCTAGGAATGCTTCAGGATCCCCGGAGGTGTGAGGTAAAGTGTCGCTAGGGAGAGAGTCACCTGGACTACCTAGTTTGGTCTGATGCCACCACCACCTGAACCGGTTAAGTGGCTGCAAATGAAGGGTTGGTTGGACACATATAAGTAACTCACTAAGAGATGTGGAAACTGAAAGAAATAAAAATTCCATTCACATAAAAACACATGCATAATCTAATAGACTTACACTCACAAGAACGATTGAGCCTCCCACACTACACAAATTAACATGCCAGTGTTCTCTTGTTCATTACAAGACGTATCGTCTCCATAGAGACTAATCAATCACCCCACCCCTCCAAAACTGCAAAGCTGTCAGGGAGCAAGTGTGTTTGTGCGTGCCAGTTTGAGTATGTGTGTGTATGTTTGTGTGTGTGTTGCAGGCTTAAAAAAAGGCTGCGAAAACGCCCATGGCGGACATTGTCTGCCATCTACCAGACTTTCAAAGGCAGCCAGAAAC
This sequence comes from Polydactylus sextarius, assembly GCA_016801845.1. Lineage (NCBI taxonomy): Eukaryota > Metazoa > Chordata > Actinopteri > Polynemidae > Polydactylus > Polydactylus sextarius. The sequence continues at coordinate 24,437,258 of CM028909.1, read as the reverse complement.
ACAGCAAAGTTTAACTTCAATGAGTAAAGACACAGAAGTAAGGCAAAATGAGCAACACACACACACACACACACACTTACTTTGGCTATTTTTTTTTACATGATTTACATACACATTCTCAGTTTTGTAACTGAGTAAAAAGAGGGGGACAAAGACAAAGAGCTTGTAAATGAAGGAAAGGTGAGAGAAATGATGCAGAGGAGATGGAGAGAAAATAGGAGAATAGAACATTTGAAATCAGGAGAAGAGTGAAGAAGAAGAGGGGGAGAAGAGGGAATAGAGAGAGAGGGGAGAGAGAGAGTGAGAGATGGCCATGGCTCAGTGACAGTATGAACCCTGGCCTTGGGTTCCTGCCATACAGTTCCCCTTGTTTCCTCTGATAAAGACAGACCAGAACCAGACCTCTATTCATTTCTTTCACTCATTTCCTCTCTCTCTCTCTCTGCTAAACCTTCTATTCCCTCTTCTCTTTCCCTGTGTTCACATACTTCCCTCATCCTTTTCTCTTTTTTTCTATCACAGTTCACAGAAACTGACCGCTGGGAAATCATGTCTGTCCCAGAGGGTTATTCTGTTTTTACTTCCTGCTTTCACATGCCTGCAGCTCTCTGACACTGTCTTTCCTTCCTCCGTTTATCGGGACGATAATCCTCAGTTGCAAGTACATACAGGTCACATGATGGTTGAGATAAATAATTAAATGTGATGCAGAGGTCTCTCCACTAAGATGAAAATAAATTATGTGGCTAAAAGAGGACTACTGAGCATGTGAACCACAACCACTGGTGTTCCGCTCCACTGAAACCTCTGTCTGCCATCGACTTAAAGTTGAAACATAAAGTTTTAAGGAACATAACCAGAGTCAAAACTGTTTATAATAGTAGCTTGCAATAGCATCATTTGGTCTGGATTTATTTACACCAGGCGCCTCGTTCTTGTAAACTAATCTGCATTCCCGGTGTTTGTCAAGTTCACGCACACACGCACGCAGAAGTGAGATCACCATCTTCCCAGCGCCATTGCCGGCACGCTGAGGACACTAATGGTTTGTTATGTTTAGCCTGACTTGCATCATTACCGTAGAGTCAACAGCTCAGATTGAGGCACAGTGGAGCGTTCAGTCGACGTGTTTTCACTGCAGACAAATGTGGCCTCACACAGACCTGACATCTGCTAGCTGTTGTGTGCCTTGTAGACATGTATTTCCTGCAGCCTGTCTGCTCTATCATCATCTTCTATAGCTACTCAGTGAGGAGACACTGGGGTGTTTTCAGCTGCTGGTACAGAAGCTACTGAAGACCACCTTCTGTTGTGGGCAGGTGCAGGTCATGATCATCTTCAACCATTGTCACAGTTCTGCCTGCATCAGATAGCAATCCAATCCCAGTAACTGCATCAAATGCATCCAGATGTCAAAAAGGTGCAAATACATCTGTCTCTTGCGACCACATGGTGCACACCCACTCAGTAACTTCAGTAGATGCTTAATGAAAACTGCATCCTTCAGCAGCAGCTGAAGCTACAGCAACATTAGCTGATGAGCCTGAGAGAAATGGCTCCAGTGATTTCAACACATGCAACATCCAACACGTATGACACCAGAAGCTGATGCATTTATCTGATCCCAGTGAATCAGAGAAAACTGCACTATAACTAAAAAAGTAAAAGTGCATTAAAAAGCATTTTATCCGGACACAAACAAGTCAAAACAAAACATTTTACTATCATTTGTTCACTTGAGAAAACATTATTTCCACATTTGTATCTTCATTTGCATGATTAAACAGATTTTGTTGTTTAAATCTGTGTAAAAATCCTTTAGTGTCCCTCACATTAAGTGACCTGCTGTAGTCTTTTATTAGTGCTTTTATAAGCTCCATATAGTTTGTCCCTGTTGGCCTGGTGGACCTCTGACCATGCTATAATTATTACCAACTATAGCTCATACTCAGGACACTGTACATTGCATTATTACACAGATACACACACACACACACACACACACACACACACACACACACCTTTGTTCTATTTCCAGGGGGTTAGACAAGGACAGAGTCCCCTGTGTTGTCCTTGCTTAAGACCTCTGCTGTACACAGGCGCAAGCTTGCCCCTGGCAACACACACACACCCCAACACACACATATGCACTACACACAGACCCCTGCCAAACTCTTGCTGGGTGAGTGATGATGGGGTGATGAGGGAAAGAGTGGGGCAAGTGAGATGAAGGGAAAGGAGAGGAGACAGAGAGAGGAAAAAAAAGAGGAAGAGCGAGGAGAGATAGAGAGGAGAGACATAGGGAAAGGCCAGGGGTCAACAGCGCTCTTGTAGCCACTAATGAGCCTCAACCCAGGGAGGGAGAGATAGAGAGAGATACAGAGTGATAGAAAGAGAGAGAGTTTGGATTCAGCCCTATGAATCGTCCATTAACCGTGTTAGCGTGAGAGCTGCAGTGACCGCACTGTGGTTTCAGAAGACATTACCAACATTACCAGAGTTATAATAACCATTGTAAAAGCACATCTGCACTATCCTTCAGCGCGTTTGTGAATCCAATTAAAAAACACCTTACAATACAAGTGCATATAATTTATTACTGCTAACTGATCCTGGTTTAACTAGGACATAGATGGATGCTAACATGCTCCATATCAGCTCAAACCACACTGTGCATTACAAACCACCACACAGTAAATACTTTCAAGTTGAATTGAATGCATGTCTTTTTCTGGTTGCCGATCGCTGGAGTTTTAGCTGCTGACAGACAATATAAATTGGTCTTTGAGCCATGAAGAAGAACCACATTTGCCACATTTTAATTGGTGTCATATCAAGCTGCTGCCAGAGTTACTGTTGCTTCTGTATGTGTGTGCTATACGATTTTTTAAATTCACACACACACACACACATATATGTTGAGTTGAGATAGGCTTTTCATGGTTCCATAAAAAAACGTAACAGTAAAATCTTATTGAACGCTGCAAGAATCACTGTTTCTGTACTCTTCCTGTGTTAAAATGTGTGTTCATCTCTCTTTCCCTCTCTGTTCTCAGTTCACTGCAGTGCACTTTATTGGGAATGAAAGCAGCTACATCTGTCTAATCGACTTAAATTGTCAGCAGATTTTTTTCCCTCTGAACCTTCATTCATTTGCAGAGATGTAAGAAATCACATCTCACACACAGAGGAGGAGAGAGAGAAAGAGACAGCACGTTAGACAGAAAGACAGAGAGAAAAACAGAAAGAGAGAGAGAGAGAGAGAAGTTGTCAACATGCTCTCCAGAGAACCAAAAGTCTCAAGCATCTCATCATCCAACACTAGCATAAACACATCGTTCTGGTCCCCTGAGCTAGTGTTTCTCTGAGTGTGTGTGTGTGTGTGTGTGTGTGTGTTAAACATAGCTCACTTCTCAGTCCCATGTGAGAAAGATAATGCTGAAGTGAGAGTTGTACTACTGAGACGCGCTGGCTGATGCAATGAACAACAAGACTTGCAGAGTGGAAAAATGCATTTAATTATGCGAGGGTTTCTGTGTGTGTGTGTGTATCTTTTTTAATAAAGCAAGAAGACGAGAATGGACTGCCAAAGTTGGGTAGAAGTCAACAACATGCACGACCACACTCACACACGCACTCACACACTCCTCTGGCCTACATCCAGGTATTTGTTGTGACTTGGCGGTGGAAGCGGAGAACAACACTGGTTGGCCTTTAGTTTCTCCCTGTGAGCCAATATCTGCTCTCTAATTGGTTGTTAATGAGTGAGTGCGTGTGTGTGCATGTTTGTTTGTCAGGGTGTATGAAACACAGAGAGAGGACGGTGACGGTGTGTGTTTGTGTTGTGTGTGTCCGACTGGGAAGGAAGGAGGGAGGTTTAGCAGGGATCTTAAACATCTGTCAAACAGACTGGGCTACTCAGAGCCTTGACCTGCTGGAGCACACACACACACACAAACAGAGAGAGGGAGAGAGTGGACTTTGTGCAGACATGTGGCTGTGCAGTCTGCTCTAACAGCAACAGAACTACCAGCATCTGCATCACACACATTCATGCACAAGCACTCACACACACCACCTTCTATTATTGAAGATACAATGACAATACAAATTGAGAAAAGCACATAAAAGACATAAAAAGACATTTTGTCACAACTTGACTTGAGCCCGTATTCCAATGAGAAAAAATAAGCAGGGCAGACACTGATGCTGAATACTGAGGACTTCAGTGTGGACTTAAGAGTCATCAACATTAAATAAGGGTGAGCACTGTAATATAAGCACTGGGGCTGCACAAAGACTACAAGGATGATTTCTGTCTGCTGTCATCACTAAAAGGTACCATGTGGAGTTCTTGGCCACTGATGGTGCTAAGGGGCCGTGTTTTAATGAGCAGGTCCCTGGTTTGTTTGTAGTTGTATGCACATGAGGATGCACAGATATGCGAGTGACGTAAAACACATTCCACAGTAATTGACCAGGAGCCAAGAAATATATTAATGTGCCAATAAAGAAGAACATGAATTCTTTACACTGGCTATTCTGGCCAATGTAAAGAAAACAATTAAATGAGAATAAAGCTAAGATGCCAAATTCTCTCCAAATCCACTCCAGATTACTTAAATGTATACAACTATTGAATTATTTTAATGGAAATAATATCAATGATTTATCTTTAACAGTGATTTTATTTTTAAGTAAATTAAAAGCCATTAACAGCACTAAACGATCACTCCATTTGGTTTTTGAAACTGCCAGATTGTGATTTTTGCATACAGATCATCATGCTTTTTTTTCTTCTTTTTTCTTTTCTGTGAGTTCATGAGCGGAGGGAAGACACTTCGACATTTCAGCATCTGTTGTTTTGGCTTGGGTGAAATGAGGAGCATTAAGTTGGAGTTGGAGGGAGAGCCTGGCAGCGCAGCGATGAGATCTGGTGGAAAAAAAGGCTGCAGGCGAGAGAGAGAGACTTAAGTCCCATAGGTCAGAGTCAGAGGAATAGCTGGAATGCCAGGAGATCAACATTTGGTTAGATTTATTCCATGTCGTTTCTCGATTCCGACGGTTTAGTCGTTTTCCCGCCTGAACTCAGACCTAATTTTTTCTTGTTCTTTGATTGCCTCATTGTTTTCCTTCATTCTCCTCCTATAACTTCCTTCTTTTTCTCCATTTCCTTCGCTGCTGTCCTCTGATTGAAACCAGATGCTCAATGTGTGGAGCTGAAACATAATTCTGATAAAAAAAACACACACACAAACAAAACTAGACTGACCTTCAACCCATTAAGTGTAAACATGTGTTTGAAAGCAGAGATCACAATACAAGCAGATGATTTTGTTTGTATTTGTGTGTATGACACATAATTATGTGTGTGTGTGTGTGTTATCTCTTTCATTTCCACACTAAATCCAACTCTTTTTCTCTTTTCATGCTTTCAGCAAGTAAATAATATGAATGGATCTCTCCTGGACTGGCAGTAATCACTTTATTTTTCAGTGCTGTAACTTCAAGTTAAACTCAAGTTAAAAACGATTGCTGATTCCCACAGGAGAAACGTTTCTGGGTCATCATTTCATGAAGGTGTGGAGAGAAAACAAAATGTACAGAGTGGAGGAATCCCGTCGAGACAGAGACAGTTAGATCTGTGGGAACAGAGGGCTGAGCTCCAGCTCTCCCCGTGTCAGTTGGCCATATAGGTTAATGTGCCACAGTGGGACGGCAGCTCGCTTTACCCCAGATAACATCAGCCATCAAGCCAGCTAATTCCACGAGGACAGATCCAGGCTGGCGTTTGGTTATTCCGGCACAGTGGACATTTGTTGACACATTCAGCCTTCTGTAAATGTGTATTTTAATCTTTGTGTTTGTTGTTCAAAATGGAAAAGCTAACGTTCAATATGTTGTCATAATTTTGTATTTCCAAACAGCTCATAATCTTTTTTTTTTTTTACTGCTGAATGTCACTATTATTCACATCTCATCTGGAGAAAGATACAATTATATCTAATTATGCAAGTGTCTAGATACATGTCAAAGGATTAGCATCAGACAACATCATTTCAGTCCCTTTATTTACTAAACTTAGCTGTTTTTGGTTCACCTCAGTCTGCCAGCGAGAGAAACCTCTCTCCTCTTCAACAGCCGGGCTCCATAGGGCGCTCACACATGCCCATGAAAATTAGAGTGAGTGTGAAAAATAATCTGAGTGACTTTGAGTTTTGACACCTGGACTGGCACAGAGTACAGACTGAGACAGGCGCTAACATGTCTGTTGTCCAATCATATTTACAAAAAGATTTGTGTCACATTTTGACCGTTACTTTGCTTTGTTATAAGAATTGCTCACATCCTCTTTTGCCTATTCATACTTCTAGACTTCTAGAATTCTAGACATCTATTATTCTGATCTGAATCCTTTTAAATTGTCTGTTTGCTGTGGTAATATCTGATGCACTTTTTTCATCTTCTCACCTGCATAACTGTACTTTCTCATGGGCATTCAACTAGACCGCCAGATACAAAACAACCAAGGACCTGCTCATTAAAACACAGCCCCTCAGCACCATCAGTGGCCAAGAACTCCACATGGTACCTTTTAGTGATGACAGCAGACAGAAATCATCCCTGTAGCCTTTTTGCGATCGGCCCCAGAGCTTCTATTTCAGGTCTTATCCTTTACTTAATGTTGATGATCGTGTACTCCAAAACAATGTCCTCAATATTCAACATCAGTGTCCGAGCTTACACTTATTCCTCCCAGTGGGTTTTGTCTCCTTGTTAAGATCGATGTTTTGGGTGAGGAGACACATCTGCAACATTTGGTCTTTAATTCTCAGATGTCAGCAAACATCACATTTGCATTTGAGCCAAAATGATCCTTCTATGTAACACAAGCCAGATGATGCTCTTTAAAACATGCTGTCTGTCTGAGGACTGCACACTATAATCTGCGTAATCTGAACTAAAGCTTTTCCTGACAGCTGTAATCCAATTATTACAGACCACTACGCGGATTCACCCAAATACAGCCAACACAGAGGAATGTGTGCTGGTAACACAAGTGACTATATACATGCACACGATTTAACAGAGGTACAAGAGAGTGACTTCAAGTGGCTTTTGTTTTTGGCCCACTTAAAAAATTGATACAAGTAAACATGTCCCATTTTGCTGAACAACAGTACAACCAGGGTAAAAACCAAATCGTTTTTAGACCTGTTATGACTGAATAATTGAGCAACACGACACTTTTTTTCCCCACATTTTCAATATCAGCTACTACACTCAAATATGAAGAGATGCTTTTAGCTCTATCTCATCTCACAGCTCCTGCTGAGCAGCGAGGAGGGAAACCCAAACGCAGCTGGGATACACTGCTTTCCATACACACATACACAGAAATACACATGCACATAAACTTATGTGCCTCCCAGCAGCAATCACAAGCACAAACATATGAATAATTAAAGAAACAAATACACATTAATGAATGCACAGGGTTTGCGCAAACACACGTTCATGTCTGCCATAAACCCACATAAACAGAAATATACAACTGCAGCATGAATGGCCATCAATAAATAATTACACTCTTCATTAGAAGCTGCTGGGTCAGCAGTGTGAGACATGGATCTAGGTTGAACTGGACCGGTGTGGGTTTGGAATGTATAAGTGGAAGACGTTGTTGGCTTCTTGACCCAGTTGACCGACTTTGGCAGACAGAAATTAAGACTTTCAGATCATTGGGTGAAGTCGGAAATTATCACAGAGACACAGACACAGAGACAAGCAAGGTTTATGGTTTTGATGCGCCACTTATCTGCATCTAATTCCAGTCTCTCTTGACAGATGTGATTCATTTAAAAAAAAAAAATGACATACTAATACTTCAGCAGCAACTCAGAAATCTCTCTCAGACGTCTGATGAGCTTCTCATCCAACTCCTGCAGCTTTAAGTTGAAGCAGCTACAAGCTCCAAAAAACACAAAATCCATAATAAGCTGACACTCTCATGGGCCTATAGCAGCCATTAATCCATTTTGTCATGTGCTAGAGTTAACAATGAATACCACTGTGTAATAAATTTAGTTCACAGGCGCCATTCATAGTGTAGTTGGATCTGAGAAATTCCCCCATTGAGAATTCACTGTAATTTAGGAAGATTTCACAGCATGATGGGCACCATGTGATTCAGCTGGAGGCAGAAAATATCACAAGACAAAAACATATGGGGAAGTGCTACAGCCCGAGTCATTAAAATGCCTCGAGGTATGTAACATTTTGCAGTGTCATGCATCAAAATGTCTCAAGAGGCAGGGGAAGAAAACTGCACCTCATCAAAAAGTGTTTCTCCCAATGGGCTGTATTCTAGACAGCGTTTGACAGCAATTCACCCCGGCACTGCATGTATTTATCACCACACTGCCACAAAAATTCATCTTTACAAGTCACTTAATCTCACACCAAGTCATAAAACTTGAGTTCTTTAAAACAAGGGAGAAATTCTACCTCTAGCCTGAGATAACACCATCTGTTTCCAGAGTTGTTTCACCTGCTCCTCTAGAAAAAAAAAAAAAAACATCAGTATATTGCCAACATGTTACATACTATGACACGTCATGTCTCTTGAGTTTTCAGTGACTGACTCATTTTGTAGATTTCTTGGACTCCACTTAGAGTTAAATGTTACAAATGTCCAAGGGAAGAACCTCTGTAGAGCCTCTGTAAAAATTGCATTCATATACCCTTATAGAATCTGACCCCTTAATAAGATGGTGATGGTCAGGTGGTCATTCTATTTATATAGGCCTGGTCATTTATTGGTGGTGGTGCAGACAGTAATCCAATATTTCCTGGAGACCAAGGTGGAGACCAAAAATGAGCTGAAAGAAGATTTTTTTTTTTAAATTAATAATGTGGCTATGTGTTCACAGATTGTTCTGCTGCCCTAAAAAAATTATGTTACACGAATACAATGTTATTAACAACCAATGATCAAGTCTGCAAGTTATCCTACTGTCTGAAATAGTTTTATCCAAAAGTGATTTAAACTGCAACAAGTCTTATCAACTCTCTCTCGCTCCTACTTCTAGTATTAGGTCTAGTATTAGTGCTGCACATAAATTTATTTGCAGCTCAGTGATTACAGGTTTTTAAGAGGTCTGAAATATTATATACTTTTTTTACTTTTTTCATTTCTTCTCAAAGAAGCAGTAATTTAACAACATAGCTGCTCGTCCTTTCCACTGACGATTCAATCAGTACAGTTTCATGCTCATCTGAGCCAACTGGAGGCACTCCAACTGCAAGTCATGGAAAACGCTGTCTTTGCTGAAAATGAATGGGACTTGGGAATCCTCAGCGCCTGAAACAGTTTCTACCACTTCTTCACAGTACAGCAACACACTCTAGACCACATCTTCCAGGATGCTTTACACCACATATGCAGTTAACATGCATCAGCTCATGAGATTTTCTACATTAAATATTTAGGAAATATTGGTGATATGATGATGTAAGCGTGGCCATTAGATCATTGATATTCCCCACCCAGCAGGTCCAAAATGTGATGGAGTCTGGGTGGTCTATCCACTGAGGTGCAAACCAATGGTAATGAGGCTGAAGATACAATGGAGAGATGCAAAGGGAATGAAGTAAATGAACATACACACACACGCACGCACCAGCCAAAAAGTGCCTTGGAGAAAGAATAGAAAATTCCACAGAAACAGACTACAATCCTGGACTGAAGTGATCAACTCTGATAAATATTAATAAACACTATTATGCTCCGAGAAAAACAGTGACAGTGCCGATGAGAGACAGAGGAAAAACATGGGGAGAAAGAGAGAGAAAGAGAGAGCAATAGCAATAGAAGAGTCTTGCATTCTGTTATTGCGAGTCATCTTCCCTCTGACATCCAACTTGTGTTTTCGTAAACAATGTGGACTCACGTCCACTCACACACATGCAAACACTCATACACACTCCCCCTCTCTTGTATTTATCAGCCCAGTTCCCCGTTTTCACCATTGTTTTGTACCACTTATTTTGAGGCCAGGATAAGAAGTGGGCACATACACATACACACACCCACAAATGAGTGAGCGCACAATGTCAGAAATATACAGAAAGAGAGAGACACAGGAAACAGGAGATAAAAGTGAGTCCTAAACACAAATATACACACACAGAGGATAGTTTCTCTCTCTATCACTACGCCTGAATCAGTCTCATTAGTCATGCTGAGGCTGTAGTGTTGCTTGGTCAGCCTGCGTACAGAGCTGTAGAACTGGACGGCAGCCTACAGCCAGCGAAGGTCACCCACTGCTCAGTTTTAACTCCCACAAGACCAACACTGGTTTCCTCCTGTTAATGAGTGGATGCAAAGTTGCATATGGAGAGACCTGCTGGAGAGACAATGTTCGTCCAAATATAAGAAGTATGGAGAAAACCTCACACAACACATGCAACAGATTTTTTATAGTGGTGTGACACATCTATGTCAGATATTCACTGCACTGTCTTATTGATTTGAGAATGGTAGGTAGATAAATCTGTCTAACAATGGACGTTCTGTAAACTGACCCACTGTAGCCAGACAGTACGATGAACAGTGAGGAGACATGTTTACTGTTCAGTGTTAATTACTTAATTGGAGGAAGTGTGTGGAAATGTGCATGTTTGCAATAAAAATGAAAAAGTGATTTGATTTTGAAATTGGCTGTAAACCCAGGGAAAGTAACCCGAGTTGACCTCTTCTTCTTCTTCTTTGCTTTTTTCAAACTCTCTTTATCTGTTATGAAGCCAAAACATGATCAATACTTTTTTTAATCTTAAAAAAATCTTTAAAAAATTTAAAAAATATATAAAAACTACAATCTGACACTAAAAGTTGAAGTTTTGATCTTTAACTTTTAAAAATAGGAGAATCAATTCAAATGAAAGTCATACTCATTTGAACATTTGAGATCTTTAGAGTCGCAAATCTTTATTTTTAACCTTATGTTTTATTTTTTCACTTTTTTTTGACACTTTCAGACATTTGTTTTCAATATGGCATCAGAGGCGTGGCATCAACTGAGTTTATGTAATCATGTTTATGTAATCATGAATAACAGCAAGAGACGGGTAAGAAATCTTACACATTTCTTACATGCTGACACCAGAACTGAACCACTGAGAGTATGTTTTGGGTCATACTCCTCTTATTAAAAAAACATTTCCTGAAGGCAACACAGTTTCACATTTCTTTATGTTTTGCCACATGCTATACACGGTGATTCCCGCTTGTACTGTAGCCTCAGATGAACTGCAACAATGTCTAAATTAGATTGCATATCATTGCTATCACTGTAAAGATTCAAGTCATGCTGATTGTAAAGTAGCTGCTTGACTTAATAAAGGTGTTTTCCCACTTCTTTAAGCTACTAAAAATGAGAGGTATGATGTTTGACAAATTCATCCATTAACATTAGAACCACTTCAACATTCTGGGTACTAGGCAGATAATAACTAAAGAGATGCTTTATTGCTTTCAGATGGGACTTTGTCCATATCTCTGTCCATCTCTCATTGTATTATCCCATTTCTCCTTCATAAAATCCAGGGGAGTGTCAAATATCAACTCATAGCAGGGATGACATTGTAAAGACCCTCAGGGCAGGGACTGAAACAAATTAATTCCTCTTCTATATGTGAATTACACAATAAGCAATAACAAGAAAATTAGACTTGGATGGATTTCAACCTCATTGGCATGTGTACTATTCTGATGATAAAGACCCTTGTTTTAGTGGCTATAAACCCAATACACATACTCAATGACAACTCAGTATTATATGAACTTGGTAGTTGTGTCATAATTAGTTATGAAGGTAGAAAGATGTATGTGTTTCACGATAATAAAAAGATTAGACAGTGCTTCAAAGAGCAGTTTATAGAACACTCTTTTCTTAAGTGCTGTACACCATGATGAAGTTTGATAGCTACCAGGTAGAAAGGACTGTCTGACTGACCCGACCTTGTCTCCTGAAATGAGCCAGTACCAAAGTTTCTATTTGACACCGCCGCGGAGGCAACAAGCTGTCAACACTCTCGTCAGGAAACACTGAACATGTCTGTACGAAGGGATGATAAATTCATCACAGCGATGTCCCAGAGCGAGCACCGCCGACTCGACCTTGATCGATTGCAGGCAAGAACGACAGATGGCCATAAAGGACAATCATGTAACTGTACGCTCATTAGCATAATGACATGCACATACAGTACACTTTAGACTACAAGGCCACATGGTGCTCGCACAGCACCGGTGGGCTTGTGACAGAGAGGTAATGCTGTTATTGTCTTGCTCAAGCCGTGACACTTTTATAGGGAAAATTAAATTAGCAACTACAGCAATAACACTGACTGTGCTTCAGTTATCTGAGAAAACATATTGTTGTTCTCCTGCTGAACACAGGAAATGACATTCATCCATTTAGGAAGAAAACATTACTACTTTTTCCACTAATGACAACTGCATTCTTACATTTTGTGGTGCAAAATGAGCAAACCCAAAATGGCAGAATAGTAGACAAGTAATCAAAGTGATTCTCCCTTAAAAGTACATCCACCTCTGACGCAACACACATTATCAGCTGAATTGATAAATTGCCAAAGACCAGTCCATTTCCTGCCATGACTGAGTCATGGTTTTGAATTATATAGGTGTACAGGGGAGTGGTCTTTCCTGGAATAGCTGATTGGACACCAGATTTGCAAAACAAATGGAAAAGCCTCTGAGTCACAGTAAATAAAGAGTATTTGCCGCATGTCGCGGTCTAAATTGTTCCATGCATTATTGAGCACAGATAAACTCAGTTGCCCTCAACTGGCAGAGCTGAGTAGTTACAGTACATTGCAAATTAGGAGGAGACATTAAATGTTAATTCGACTTTATGAATTGTGGAATTAAAAATGTAAATACATATTTCTCCCACCAAACTTGAGATTCGGGTGATTCTGGGGGAGCTCGGGTCTACTTTGGAGGAACTATATTCCCATTCTGGTGACCAGTAATTTAAATACTGAGATAAACTATAAAAAAAAGTATTCTGCAAGTAAAGGGAGAGGCTGAGACCTTAGCTAATATGTAATGCCCACATTCTCCAAACTCACACAGGCAATGGTAACAAAGTCATGATCAGCAGGTAAAATGCTTACTGTGTAAACAAACGTGTTTAGAATGTGTTAAACATTTACTAATTATCTTTACACAACATACAGCTGAGGTTGATTGGAATGTCGAACTAATGGACAAAATGAAAATTACAACCTTTCGATGGTGCTGGATTACCAAATCAGAGATTAATAAAAGTATAATTTATCCTGAGGGGAAGCTGAGTGTGTACCAAATGTCATGGCAATCAATTCAATAGTTTTCAAGACATTTAGCAGAAAATCACAAATGTCAACCTAATGGTAGTGGTGGCACGAGCAGAAAAATCAGGAGATGACCTACAACTCATTGTCTGGCAACCATGAGACTCTGTAGAGACAATTCATTCTTTGGGGACCATGCACGTATGTTCAAAACTTAATAACAACACATCAGTTAAAAAAATATTTGAGTGAGGCAGACTGAAACTTACCAACTTCCTGCCTCCAAATCCAAAACCCACAACTCCCAATTCCTTTCCATTCATCCCATTTTCATTTCAGAACTTGTCCAACATGCTGAACCGACCGTATCGCCAGGATAATATGCTTTCCAAAACCCTCATACATCACTGTTTGGGTTAAAATTATCACATTTAACATGGTATATAGTCGTCATGGCAACACTAAATGAAATGTCAAAGCGGCAACGTCACTAGGAATGGTGGGTAGTTGTCAGGATAACAGGCTGTCAGGGCATTTGTATTAACTTGTTTAAATATAGAAAAAAGTTCCGTACTGATGCTGCTACGCATGTCATCCACCTCAATATTCTTTGAAATTTTTCTCTTCTGGTGGTATTGAGCAAATGGGTTTCTGCACTGTGTACGGAGACGATGAGACCACCCCACAATCACTGAGATGCAGATTCGCATGGGACTAGTATGATCACAGGATGTGTGTGTTTGGTGAAATATGGTAGGTCATTTGTGGTGGATTTTTTACTTTAAAAATTACAGACACTGCACATTCGCATGGGATTAAAATCACAGAGACCTTCTGCAATAATTACAAATTACCAGATGCCACCAGGTAAAACTAATCCCATGCGAATAGGACTTAAGGCACTCTATAACTCATCACTCAGTGGAATGTCAAGGAGAGGGCAGAGTGGGATGATGAAAGAGTGAAGACTTAAGAAAGAGGAGCAACAGAAGCAAGAGTGCAAAACCGAGAAAGGTCAAAGGTTAAAAATTAAAGACAATGAAACAAATTCGAGAGAGAAGCACTAAAACAGAAGGTGGATAAAGAAGGGAGCAGGGGTACAATGGGGTTGGCAAAATGAAAGAAATCTGTATGTAAATGATGGGGCTGGGGTGAAAGACGTGGAAGAAAAGATGGGATAGCAGAGAGATATGGAGAGAGGTGGAGAGCAGTCCAGAGATTTATGGCAGGTTGTTATGGAGCACCGACTGAATAACAGAAGGTGAGACTGGGTGAATTATTCATGAGGACCAAGTGTGCGTGTGTGTGCGTGTGTGTGATGTGTGGGTGACGGTAGCGAGTGAAACACACACACATACACACACTCTTAATGTCTGAGGTACCCTCAGGCCAGCTGATCTATGAGGAAGAGACAAGTCTTCCACAACCTTTGCACAGAATTATTCCTTCAAAACAGACAGAAGCTCAGAGACAGCTGCCCTGTCCTCAGAGTGAAGGAAGATAGACGCATTCAACATTATGACAACATTAAGTTTAGTCTCTAATTATCCCCCTAGCTCTTCTCAGTGTCAGAAGAAATTTATTTTCCTTACATTGTATGTAAGGATCGATACTTACTGTCAATACTGTTTACAGAGTGTTTATGGAGCTAAAAACATTGACAACAGATTATGAAAGTTGGTGGGCTAAGCCTTAAGAAAACATAAACTACTCCATTGCAGGTAGATGCTAAAAATGAACTGTGCATCTCTTTACTCGTACTCTAAGAATAAACATAGCTTTGCTCTGCTCCTAAGAAGGTGGTAAATGTACTGCACTTGCTGCCCACACTCTCCTTTGGTGCCATAGTGCTGGTTTGGAAAATCCACTGAAGCAGCATTTATTCAATGTGGCACTAAATGTACAATCCCACCTACACTTTGGTTGCTTTGGCTCGAACCTGAGTGGAAAACATTACCTTGTTGCATTTAAGAATTTGTTTGAGATTCATATTTTCCACTCATAGGTTTACCAGGGGAAAGGCTATTGGATGAACAAACAGCGTTTGATGAGTTGCCATTGTGCCAGGGTGGAGATTTTTGGCTTCAGGTGCAGTGTAGCAGAGAGACTATGGGGGTGAAATGTATTCACTTACTGGAAATTTCCATTAAACAATAAACTAATGTTGGACGTACCCTCAAACACTGACTTTTTTCATGTAGTTCAGCTTTGATTATGTTCTCACAACTAAACTAAAATGACATATAGGTCACTAAGAACCAGACTGTTGTCTGCATTTTCTGCTACACAAACAAACAAACTGAATTGATTTCCACTCATGCTTGTTTTTAACACATACTAAAGCCATGACCACTTAAATGCTTTTGGTCATTTGCCAGTTAAAGACAGGCTGTCCCACTATTCAGTTGTTAAGCTGAAACCACACAAAGGCACTAAAACACTTCTTAATACAGCAGCCAGAAAGTGCACTTGATACTAAAAAATCAGTTTAGCTAATGATAATCACAAAATAAAAACCAACAACACCTCTGAGATGTACAGTCTCAAACACTCACCGAGTTGATGCAGGCCAGCTCCTTGTTGAGCAGCCAGGGTAGAGAGAGTTTTCCCTCTCCTCTGTAGCACGACTGAATCCTCTCTTTAATCTTCTCCTTTATCCGCCTCATTGTGAACAGACACAAAGCCGACTCTTTGGGCGGCTTGGCTCTGTTCTTCTGACCCTGGGCAAATACGGTAAACAGAACCTCCTCATGCTCTTGAATACCAAGCGATCGTGCCAATCGGGTCCCTGGTCTGGCTAAATAAGCATCCTGAACCAAGCGGTATTCCACTCCGTCCTTGGTGCAACCAATGGGGAACTCAACATAAGAATAGAACTTGGGGTCGTCAACACACAGACGAACAATTTTGGATGTGAAGAACTGTTCGCTGCTTGCATCTGGCGAGGTGAGCTGGGTGTCGAGCTGTAAGGTGAGATAATACACAAACTGCTCACTGTTGAAGCCGTAGATGTAGTAGATGTCAAATGCTGGAAACTTAGAGAGCGTGTCTGAGGGGATCTTGAGTTGCGAGGAAACAAATTCATCCTGGTAGACGAAGCTGAACATGTCTGCGTTCTCCTCATTAGACATCAACTTGCGACTAGACAGTGTTGGGAAGTATTCAGACTTCCCGTCGATGGGAGTGCCGACAAAAAGTTTTCCACCTTCGCCAAAAATATCTGGGGATATCACGACACCTGACATGGTGCCTGCTTCAGCGACGCTGGATAGGTAATGCTCTTTGCGGTGGTGTGGCTCACCAAGCTTGAACAAGTCATCGAGACGCAGAAATTGGCATATCCCCTGGGAAGTACTTCCACAGGCAATCAAACGGTTGTGGGCGGCATCAAGTAGCAGGAGTTTATTGACATTAGACGTCTGCACCAGCTCGTGAGGGCAGGATTGGACACCGGGTGGAGGGTAACAACGAGGGTTGTCTGTCACAGGGCCTGTAACATGGCTTCGCAGCTTGGTGAGGTTGCTGGACAGCTTGTAGATCCAGTTAACAGCGCCCAGGTAGACCTCACCGGTTTTGTTGTTTACCACCAAATGTGTGAGACCTCCTTCAGGTGGGGAAAAGGACAAGAGGGGGGAGGAGGGGGTGGAGGTGGACGGCATGAAGAGGGAGAGGAGCAGAAAGAAGATGGGGAGGATGAGAAGGGGTGGGTTGAGGCGGGAGGACATGGCAGTGAGGGGAGGGGAGGAGCGATTGTGTAGGTGTTGGTGTGTATTTTTGAGTGAGTAATCCTCTACAGGGTCAGTCAGTGCCTTATAGGACTGCAGGGTACGATGATACAAAATAAGAGTTTCCAAGAAATCGACTTCCTCTTCCTTTTTTTCCTCTTTTCTCCGCTGTTGGTTTTATAACCTCATCCCCTGATCCTCAGCCGTGTCTGCTACCAGCCCTGAGAAAGAGAAACATAGCACAATCTTAGCAAACACAGATGTCAATAGATTCATGGACTCGTGTTTTGCACTTTAACAGATCTGACAAAAATGATTCATTTGTTTATAGAAATGACAAGACACTTAATATTCGCCCTCAGACTCTGAGGCCTCAATACTTAAGTCCAAAAAAATAAATGAGGGCACTATCGGCTTTGTTTTATTGACTTCTTGACTCTTGGCTCACACTGTTCTGTGGAGTGCATCTTTTAAAAGAAGACAGGGCCAAACATTGCTCCTCTGCGTATCGATTGTCTGGAGGTATTAAAGGATACACCAGGCAAAGTGCACATTCACACACAGAAATACATGCGCAACTTTATCACAGACAAAATCACACTCTGTGATACAAGATTGTATGCAAATTGGAAAACATGTAACTGTGTTTTTAAATTGTAACATGTAGACCAACATGCATCAGTGTGAAAACATACACTGATGTCCAACCTTGTGATTGCAGGTAAACATCCATAAATCACAGACGGGGCTGCAAAGACATGTCTATAGTATATTTACCACAGGGCAACAAAGCAAAGAAATACAGGCACTCTTCTTCCAAAAAAAGATAAGAAAAAAAGAGAGAAAGGGGGAGAGAGAGAAAGAACTGGTGCAAACCAATAAAACAGCAACAATGGAGAGTAAAATAGAGAAGTGGAAGCTACTTGGCTTCACACCAGTTTAATATAGAGATGGTAGAGATGGTGGTTTGATTGCCATGATAAAAACTAAGAAACAAGAAATAGAGATTCATGATGTATGTCAACCACTCAAGACGCACCTAACATCCATGTCTGTCCACATAACATTTCTAATATAGTATTTTGTCATAATTTTGTCATAATATTCTAATCAATTCACTACTGAAGCCCAGTGAATGTCTGTGCCTGATCGCCTTGAAAGAAAACTTTCAAGGCATTCTTGAGATACAGCATAAATAAGAATGATACTAACCCACCCCACCCCCACCACTCCACCCCAAGTGAGAAAAAAAGGAAGTGAGATGCCCAGTTAATCTACATTTCATTTAAGCCATAAATTCAAGCATTTCCCATATGTCTTTATGTGTGTCATGATGACATGTCACGATTACCTCATTTCAGGTAATGCAAACCTCTAGCACAATGTTCCACAGTATACAAGAAGACAGGTCTTGAAAGTCTTGAAAGTTTTCAGCACCATTACTACTAACACAGTTGCATGATGAAGATGATGGATGATCAGTGCAAGAAATATTCCCTCTGAAAAACATTTGTGCCCAACATCTATTGTCAAATGCAGACAGCTGTTTGTATACTACTTTCTGATCAAACACTATTATTGGACAAGAGTTAACTAGATTCTCTCTTATCATACCCTTATTTATCAACTTATCCTTCAAGCAACTTCAGCTAACTGCTGAGCTATCCATGGACTATCCACAGTCATTTAAGAATCTTTAAAATGCTTGTAGTTTTTATGATCAGCGTGTAGGCTAGCCTCTTCAGTGAGTGTGGTGACATGTCACCTTATAGTAAAGTGTGTCAGTCTGTGATGGACATAAATCCAGAGCAGTGCTTCAAAAGTTTGTTGCCATTTGGACTTAATCACCCATGTATATATATATATATCAACACACAGACACACATATATATATATATATATATATATATATATATATATGTGTGTGTGTATGTGTGTGACATCAGAGCACAAGGCTAAGTCTTGTTCCATAATAGAGTTTGGTTAAAAAAGTAGTACACACACAATTTAGTCTTAAAGTATTCTAGTGTCTTATTTCTTCTGCTGTTTCCCATTCCTCTCTTTCAATGCAACCCCCCCTCCCCCTCTCTCTCTCTGTGCGTGTGTGTGTGTGTGTGTGTGTTTCTGTCTCTCTCCCTCTTTCTCTCAGACACTTCACTTCTAGTCAATAGCGTCTTTCATCTCCAGTTCAGCCATGATTACAGTGGCCCAGATGACGATGCTGCTGCCTGTCCCATCAGGACAATGCAGCCACTGTTAGCATCCTGGACGAAAACACACACACACACACACACACACACACACACGCAGACACACACAAAGTGAACATATGCATACAGCAGTCAAAAGCATTTTCACACACTCTTTCAGATGCTACTGATTTCCCCACGCCTCTACACACTCACTCACAGACATATCTGACATGAAACAGATGTGCCCACATGCACTTATCCACCACCCATGCACTTGCACAACAGATCAACACAACTATCCAAAGACTGGACAAGAGTAGAAGAAACTGTTCATCTACTGTTTTCTAACACAGTATGACTGTCTATTTTTACAACATTTTCTTGCAACATCGTCTGATGCGTTTTGCAAATTCTATAAATAAGTGAAAACCAAATCAAAGCAGCACACGTGGACTCAGTGGCCGTACAGCTTTGGTAGCTGGCAGAGCTGAGTGATGATGATGATGATGATGCCAGCAGCTGTATGACTAAACTGGGACAAAGAGATGAGAGGGAAGAGGAGGATGTCTTTGAGCTGTAAAAACAACTTGTTGATCTAATAGTTTTTCTTTAAAGCCTGATTTAGCTCAAACAGAGAGATGGGTTTAGTTTATAGATAAAGACACTGTTTGAAAAAGTAAGTGTGGACACATGTACATGGGGAAATAAAAAAAAAAAAAAAAAAAACAAGACAGGACAAAATACTCTAATGGGGTACAAACAATCTGGATCCAATTAACAATGGATGCTGTATATTGGAATGTGTGTATATTACAACAATGGATAGCTCTGAATAGTGTTCAGATTTCTATACAAAATATAATATATCTATACCAAAACTTTATAAAGTGATATAAAATATGAACTGACCTATCTGAGCTAGTCTGTTGTCTTTAATCATAAAAAATGACAAAATGTTATCACTTGATGTATCAGATTATTCATTCCTTCAAACTGATCAGCATATTATCTGATCCAAGAAAGCCTTGAATTATCAAGACCTTCATTTCAGAATCTGTGTGTGTGTGTGTGTTTCAGGGCCATCTTGAAGCCCACCTGCCACATCAGATGAAGCTGTAGAGGCGTTCAGGTCCTGTCCTGAGCTGATTTATTGCTGTTGGCACATCGATTGCACACACACAGCCGCAGACCTTGGCCAAACACTTAGGCAAATTTATACACACCTCTTCTTTAGCATGGAGCTCACATCCATGCCTGCTGGCCTCACTCCGCATGAGTCCACGTGTTAAGCCTGTGTGCACGTATGTGTGAGTATCACAGCGGCCATTCAATCTTATTTACAACTCAAACACATGTCCAAACATTGGCCTATACATACAGTGTGTGTATACAAATCATTTAAAAATGTAGCCCCACTGTACAAACCACAAGCAAAGTTTAAACATTTACATTTGTCCCCTTTCCATTTTAAACACAATTTTTCAGGGTAAAGCGCTGTGAAGGGAGAAAACATTGAGGGCACAAGCTGAAATTGAACTGCTTGCTACTTTTACCTGCTGTCATGACCCTGATGATTTAAACAAACCGACCAAAAGATTTAGATTTTTCATATATTATCACTGATATGTATTCACCAGCATATCTGCTCTACTGCAACATTAAAACCAAAAGTTCAACTGTTTCACAAGTTCAAAGTTATTTGAACTTCAACCCCTGTTTCCATCTGTATTTCCATATCATGTGCATCCACTTGCACATGCTTGTTTAAATCAATGGATTTAAATATGGAGAAACCATCTCAGACTCAGTCAGACTTAAAAATACATGCATATTGGTTTTTCTTCAGCCAAGAGCTGGGGGGGAGGTGGGGTCTTGGGACTTGAGTCTGCATCAAAGTCAGCATTGAGCACCTCTCAGACTGCTGATCATGTGAAGTCAGTTCAAGGTTGTATACACAGCAAAGAAGACGCAGATACATCTAAAGGTGAAATGATGAGACACTCAATTAACTCAATGACAGGGAATTAATCAGTAAGTTCTTCTTTGTTCTTCTATGTATGATTGTAAAATAAACATGGCTGGATTTTGGACTGACTGTCAGCTAAAACAAGACTTTTGAAGACATCACTTTGGGATCTGGAAAATATTAATTTTGGGCATTTTCACAATTTTGAAATAATAGTTTTGCAGGGCTCCCTATTTACATCAACAATACTGCAGAACAATTACAGGGATGTAAAGGGCAGAGGCATCTGTAAATTATGTGTATTATAGGAACAGGGATTTATTCTTAGAGCAGACAAGAATAAAATAAAATAAGCAGAGGGAATTTTTTTTTTAAATTTCAAATTATGAAATAAAAATGATGAAATAAATAAAACTACATTATTGGCTGTGCTGTCAAAGGTCATTGACCAACAAGGTCAGAGTTGAAACTTAGTGAACTTAGAACATAGGACCCGAGGTCCTGCTGCATCATTCAGCAGCTCTGTTTTCTGATTTTTCCCGTAACCATGTGTCAACCAAACATTGTAGTGTTTAAATCCCCAGAGTAGGTGCTCATTTTCACTTGAGCAAGCAGCAACATCTTTATTGGTAGTGCCATGTCACATAATGAGACAACATTCATCAATCATGCCATAATATCTTCAGACAGGACAAATCTGTCCCTGTTGTTATAGTAATATCATATCTTTCAAGTTTGCATTGGAAGAGGTGAAATCAATTTATGGTTCGTTTTTCCAAACTAGCTTCCTCAATGTTTCAGTTGTCATTGGCTACTTTAACTTTACTGCAGTTAGATTTCCTTGGTTTACATACTGGGTTGTAATACAAATTGGTGAAATTCTGTGGGATAAATTAGTGCTAATTGGTGTCAACACTCATTTTCTGTTTTTCTCCAGTGCAAATAGTGCAATAGTTCTCATTTCTAAATCATCTTTATCTCATCATTACATATATGCATTTTAACAAGATTTCACATCAATACAGCAGCCGTGGCTGCTACAAAAAGTTACTGAAACTAGGGCTGGACTGATGTGGGGTGTTGCTGATATCAATACTAGGGAGTACGTTTTGCAATGATCCCTGAAATTACTTACGATATGTCTCATAGGCTAATATCAGATAATTAGGTCCTAATTAAAATGTACAAAATGTTTGCTGTCATAAGAAAAGGAAGTTTCCATGTTACTGTTATGACTCATAAATTCTTGATAGAAATTATAAGACTCGGATTGGTCCTTTTCAGGATCATAGCTTATTCTAAAACCTGGACAAATTGAAGTGCCAGGAGAAATAGCTACATTTTTAAAAGTTCTACCAGGGCTGATTGGCAAAAGTTTGTCCATAATCCTCTTCCTCAAATCAACACACTCAATGATTTGCTGAGATGCAGTGAAATAGATGCCTCAGCCCATGCATACAGAATCCATTCTGATCAATTCACTTTGTGACTGTGGGCTTCTTGTAACAAACGGGAGCAGAGTTTGAGTCATGGTGCAGGGTCAGACAAGGAAAGCAATGAACATGGGAGAACAGGGGAGCAGTGGGGGGGGATTGGGGCTGGGGGTGACAGGCGGATGCATCAACTTGAATGTGAGGAAATTTCTATTTGGAATCCATTTTCCAAAAGGCATCATATTGACAAGTGTTAATACTGCAGACTGCAGTCAGCTCACACACTCTTCTCCTGCCTTTAAGAGACAGATAAGAAAGGACGGGACAGGATGGGAAGCTGACTGAAGAGATTCACAGACAGACTGCAGACTCACTGCAAAAATATACTTCTACTGACCACTATGTAATTGTCTAGAAATAAGTATCGTGAGGTGTTAAATAGTATGAGGTGAAATGGATTACTAGTTACTCTTAGCCATCTTTTGTCCTGTTGGCTGTTCCCACATCAAAGCTGAAGACCTGTTAGGACTCTGACCCTCTACAACAAATGACCTGAGCAGTTTAAACTAGAACCATCACATATTGCTTTAAAATTTTCTTTGTAAACTCAAATTCTCTATTTTTTTCATTACTCATTATTATGCTTAATTACTACATGATATTGTTGACTGTAAGCTTCTCTATAAATAAAAAAAAAAAATTAGCATCATTATGATTAGTATCATTACTGTACTAATTAGGACCAAATCAATTTGACTTGAGAAGATTTTTGCATCAAATCTGCTTTGGTTTGAGGCAGGGACATATCATTGTAGAGTAAACGT
Source organism: Polydactylus sextarius (assembly GCA_016801845.1). Taxonomy (NCBI): domain Eukaryota; kingdom Metazoa; phylum Chordata; class Actinopteri; family Polynemidae; genus Polydactylus; species Polydactylus sextarius. The sequence continues at coordinate 24,413,753 of CM028909.1, read as the reverse complement.
ACAAGAAAGTTAAAAGAAACATTTTATGAACTATCATGAAGACAATTCTAAAAAAAATAACTGGATGTTATTGTCATTTGGTGTGGATTTGGCTCACTTGCCAGCCATCAAAAACTGCAAAGATTTAACTCAGCCTACTATTAGTGGTATCCTTTTGACAAAAATTATGTCAAAAAAAAAAAAAAAAAAAAATGACTCCACAGTCATGTTCTTCTTCCTCATAAAGTGGTATACCACACCCTTTAGATGACGGCAACTCATGCACTGAGCTGTAACTGAGCTGAAATGAAGCACTTAGTAAACTGGCTGATTTTTTTTCAGCTTAGCTGAAACTATAAACTATACACATTGTTACTACATAATTTCTCACACCTACTTTTAATATAAACCATTCTGTTTCACTCTGTTCCTACATATTAAGACACTACTGCACCAGACAAAGCTCCAACACAACATTTATATTCACTTGTTTTTGTGAGTTTAGTTCAACCCACATCAGGTTTTCTCTTTTAATTCTGTCTTAATTGCATTTTGTAATTTCTTTAATTTTTTAGTCTGATATAATTGTGACAATATACCATGTCATCTAAACTAATTAGACCTGCACCTCTAACTGTGTGTGAATCAAATAAAATGAATTGTTGCGTGTTTTGTCTGAGGCTGAATGAATAAAGAGCGTGTAGGCTGGACTGTGCACACACACACGCACGTGTGGGCTGCTGTGCTACACCACACAGCAGGGACACAGTGGTTCATTTACAGTCACATTCCACGACTGACACACTGACCCCAGACAGCTGCATCTACACACACACACACACACACACACAGAGTGGTAGGCAACACAGTGGAGCACACAAACACACACACAGTACAGTTGTAATGGCAATCTTTCAACATAAAATAATTTCCTGTGGATCAACACAGATTGAAACACACACAGACACATACACACACACACATTTATCCAACAATAGGGATTAACAGGAAGAGGCAGACAATAAAATGACTCGTCTTCATTCAGAAAAATAACACATACAGCGATTCAGATTCTTAAACAGCGCACAAACACAGATACATGTGAATTTGCAAGTGTTTAGCTCCACACACACTCATACCCCCCCACCCCCCCACCCACACAACCCCCACACACATACGCATCCATATGCATACTAACGCTCACACCTACATAAACACAGCCACAGATGTAGACATAAAGACTCACTCACATACATTTACTCTCCAGGCTGGCGCGTCCACTTCAGCCATCACTCATTCACACTATTTGAGCCTTAATCATATTTCATTTGACTGAGTCTCCTCTACAATAAGTTCACGCCATCGCTGAGTTCTCTAAAGTGAACAGATAAAGTAAGAAAAAAATGACAGCAACAGCAACACGTGTGCTCACACTCCTCATTGGACAAATCATACGAGCTGTAATTATATCCAACATTCCCTTGAACATGACCCTTACCTGCTCTATGCCTTCCAGGAATTATTTAGTTATGAAGTATTTAAATCATTGAGTCTCATCTAAGTGTGGACTGGTTCTCTCACTAGACTAGTCACACTCACACAGTCAGGGGAGCACTTGCTATTAATTTTATATATGTAGCTGGAGAGACAATTATGCTTGCAGCAATGTGGTAAGAATTTTGTCCAATCAAGGAAAAGAAGAATTATCACCTGTGGTTGAATGCATATTCTAACTAGTCCAGTTTCTGGTAATTTGTATTTGAATTCATGAGTTATGAACAACAACAACAAAACTGATACGTGAGGTTACAGTGGCCTTTGACCTTTGACTTTTGATGACCAAAAGCAATTAAGTTCATCTTGCAGGTAAATTTTTCTGCCAAATTTGTAGTTATTCACACCACATGAACTTTCAGACTTTATGTTCAGTTTTGTTTGATATTGATATTTAGATTTATTATATCTTCTGTAATTGTCTGTGTAGGGAATAGCAGTGTTTGTTGGGATAGGAAATTGCAGCCAAATCGGGGAAATGGACCTAGAAAGCTACAAATAAGTCTCACTGGGGATTTCTCCTTTAATGACTCCTGAGGTTGAACTGGGAACTTGTTCAAAAATATCAAAAACTGGATCAAAGCACTAAATAAATACAAAGCATGGACGGAAATAATTTCCTGTTTCTGTTTTTGTATCATTTGTCTACTCATCCTGGTGCACAAAACCTTTCTACAATCTTCGACAGATGACAAAACATAATTCACATTTTTATCAAGGTAGTTGGTGATTTCACTTCGATTCTTTATTTGCAGAGATGATGACAGCAACTTTTGCTCAGAGTAGTTATGAGTGTACCACCACCTCTTTGTTGCTACAGATATTTTCACACATCAACTGGTACCTGCTGTGTAGTTTTCTATTAGTTTCTCCTCTAATAATAAGGTGTTAGATAGTGGCAGAGCAACTATTTAAACCACCCTCACACAAGTAGATACACACCAAAAACAAAAGCATGGCTGCATTATACTTTTTTTCATTATGGCTCCTAGAAGATTCTGAAGGGATTTGATTCCACAGAAGGCAGGGACATGTTTGAAAATTATGTTCTCCATGTGAAAATAAGTACCTGGTCATAACTTGTAACTGAAAAAGCATGTGACCTTTTACTGCCACCACTGGACAAAACTGGAATTACCAGTGAAGAATAACTCCCTAACTGCTTGTTTGTTTTCATTTTTTCTTTTTTTTTTTCCACAGTCAAAAGTCATATGCATGAAACTATTCCAAAATAAGAAATAAATTCCATTAAAGAGTTAAAGCAATGTGCTTTATTTGCTTTCTTGTTGAGAGCTAGAAGAGGAGGGCAGTTAGCTTAGTTTAGCTGGAAAACAGTTTTTTGATCACCTTTGGTCCTTAGTCAACAACGTATAATCAGTTAATTTTTACACATTTGAGTGTTTCATGATATTGCATTAAAAAGGAACAAGAATGTATAAGAAGGGTTTCCCTAAAGTGTCAAACTGTTTCTTTAACTTAACCTTATAACTTAACTTTTATATAATTATGATGATGAGTGGAGCACAATTGCCAGCAAGTCTATTAAAGTCTGGGTCAGTTGGGTGTTGACTGCTGAGTGATAAAAGCAAAAAGCCTAGCGGCGAAAGATTCCAATCTTTATTCAAACCATTAATTTGACTTGAGGTTGGTTCTTGTCGCATTTATCCAACATCCCATTCAAACTGTCCGTGTCTCCTCTCTTCCTATCCCTTCCTCTCAGGAGGTCTCCTTAATACAAATATACAAACATTTCCTTTTTACAGGGTCAATTCTACACACTGCACACTAATTGTCCAGCAGGGGTGAAAGCACATTAGCTGATTCTGAGAGCTGGTAGGAATGTCACTGCTTGTGTATGTGAGAGAAACAGAAAGATTTGTGTGTGCTGAGAAATCTTAAAAAAGAGAAATTACCCTGCGGTTGGATCATTCCCATGATTGGTGTTGAAATCACTGTATGTGTTCTAGTTTGTGCACGAGTTTGTGTGTATGACTGTGTGTGTGTGTGTATAGTCTCCAAAGAGGGGACCCTGCAGCAAAAGCCATTTAGAGGGGCTTTAAGTGCTTGAATAGGCGCAGAAACACAGTTCTTTATCAGGGAATTTGCCGTAGATAATCGAAGCTGGCTCCCAACTGCAGAACAGCAATTTTGCAGTTTAAGAAAATGAGAAGAGAGAGAGCAGTGAAGGATGGAGAGATGGAGAGAAAGAGAAAACAAAAAAAGTGCACAGCCCATTCATTCCATGTCTAGGAGAGGAAAGTCGCAACATTAGAGTTAGCTTGTTTGTGTGTGTGTGTGCATGCATACTGAAACACTGACAGTACAGAAACACTGACACGAGGACAAAGGAAGAGAGTTCACTACTTTTGCAAAAAGGTCTGCATGGAGACAGATGGGAAACTAAGTACTTGCTGTAGTTTCATATCTGGAGGCAAGAGGAATATCACCATCTATCTTGTTTGAGAGACTTTATACTCAAGCTGCAATAGAAACCTGTTTTATTGTCATGGCGGTGCTGTAACATTGGCTATAAACTGGGGCCATTAGAACAAATGTTCAGTCACCATTAGGTGGGTGGGGATGTAAACAAACTGATCTGGTGCTGTCTGTTCTGAAAGAACCAGAGTGGAGATAGTTTAATGATCAGGACCTTTTATTTGAGTTTAATTAGAATATATTGAACTAGTAAAGTTGAATGAAGACAACAAGAGTTTGGTTGTAAAGGGATCAGATTAACACAAGTCTGAAAGTCCTCAATGCCATTGTCAGCATGCTAAAGACAAACACGCAGCTGTGGTTGCTGGGAATGTAAGTCATTTGCAAATATTTGGTCAGAAACCAAAGTATTATTTGGTCAGAGTCTCATTTTGACCAGATGATGGCACTAGGTGTAAAGCTTAGGTATCATTAAAGTCATTAATAATCTTGACAGGAGGATGTTGATGCCTGTACTAAAATTTCATGGCATCCCATGTTAGGAAATAAACCACAAATGTTAACCTGGTGCTACAGAAGTCTAAAAGAAAAGAGCAGCCATGAGTGTTTGTACGGTTTGGTGCCAATCGGCTCAATAAAAGATGTGATAGAGCTCAGGTTAGAGGGTATATGCTCCAAAATGTCATTAGGATTCATCCTCTGGGCACAATGGATATCTGCGCCATGATTCATAGTAAGACATTCAATCATTGTTAAGATAATTCAGTGTGGACCAAACTCCGGCTGATGTATTTTAACTTTCCCTATATATATATATATATATATATATATATACATAAAAATACAATTTTTCCACTTTATTGCTCAAACATTGCAATAAATTGAAAATAATTTGCAATCTCCAGATAACCCTCGATAACATTCCCTGGGTAAATTTTTCAGGAGTTTGTGGGGAGATGTGTTTTTAGGACATTGTTTCCTGGAAACTTTCATTTGCTCCTGAAGGTGTCAGATGATGGGAAACAGATTGTAACATGATGCTGAGGCACAGATTCTGTCTAAAAACACGCAATGCAGTCACAATGAAACAAGCATCAAACACAGACTTTAAACCAAACCGAATGATGGCTCCAAGTTCAGTGTTAGTCCAAATTCTCTTCACTTAACAATTAAAACAAACTGTTGTACCTGGAACCGTTTGCCTGCTATGCATACTGTTTTCATTTTACCTGCAGCTATTTATTATTATATTCATAAGCTCTCTGGCCTGAGCTGTGCATTCACCATGACAGAAATGTTTTATGGAAGTTTTAAACTGTTCGTTCTGTACTAGCTTGTTTAGCTTCACACTCGTGCAGAGGGTGCTTCTGCATTTACTGCTGCACTCTTTAAGAGCAAGCCAATTGACAACCCTCCAGGTTTATATTTGAATTCAGCCCTGGAGATTATGGAGGAACATTTTCAAAGTCAATAAGCTTTAATTTTCCTTCATTATAAGCTCTATAATATTAGAAATACTCCCAGTCTTCCTGAAATCAAACTATATGTGGTCATTAGTTGCTCAGCAGACATGAACTTTTCAGTTTAATCTCTTTGCTCTATATCCTCTTTGTGTTTTATGAAATGCAACATTAATATGGAATCCATAAACATATTAACTGACACCTGTACATGCAGTTCAGGAATCACAGTGTGCTCACTTTCAAAGGTGTGGCCAAAGGCATTTAGTTTTCAGGTTGTCTGTCTGTTGCCATTGTCATGAAAAGAATATCTCAACAACACATAATTCCAAATTTGGTACATATACTTTGACTCAGGGATAAACTGACTAGATTTTTATGGTCAAGGATCAAAGGTTTAGGTTAGTGCACAAAACATGTTGTTGGCTTAATGACTGATCAGCTGTGCAGGAATCAATAAAACATTGGCTCAAATGTTCTCTTTCATACAGGGATGAAGTGCTTAGTTCTGTTGGTAGTCAAAGATCACTGAAATTCAGTGTAATAATGGTCCAAACTTTAAGCTAGTAATAAAATATATTGAAGTGACGCATCATGGTTTCCCTCCCGAGTGACTTTGTTTGTTTGTTCTTGTTGGCCTTGTTTGAACTGAATCTTAATTTCCTGTTGTTATTTTGTTTGTGTTTTTCTTCTGTGTCTGCAGAGATCTTGTGCATTTTCCTTCTTTTCTGGTAACTTGCCCCACCCTGATTCATCGTCATCTGCATAGTATTACCTCCACCCCTTGTATGTACTTAAACTTTGTGTTTTCCCTTGTTCTTTGTCAGTTCCTCTGTTTTGTTAGAAAAGATTGTTGTTACCAGAGAGTGCTTTCATTCTGGAGTTTATTAGAGGCTGTTTGTGTTCATGTGCATTCCTGGAAGTTCCTTGTGCCTGTTTTTGTTTGCTGCCATCCTGAAAGTTTCTTCTTTCATTAAACACACTCCACTGCTTGAGTCTGCCTTTGGCATCAGCATTTTGTGTCCTTTCTTCTTCATGTTTGTGGCTTCAGCAATGACACTAGGAGCATTCTGCACTATTTTCATAAATTAAGACAAATCCTCTCCTCGCTTCTATATTCTTAAGAACTCTTATGAAAACATTTGCCTTTTTGTCCCTTCCATGAAAATGGCATGTGAATCTTTGTTCACTTTGCTGTAATGCAGTTCCTAGCAGGTCCACTCTCTCAGAATCTGAACACATTCAGTGTCTTTCAATCATTTAAACAGGTAATACGAGGTTAAAATAACTCCTGCCGCAGATAATCATGACGAAAGCCTTTTGGCTGTGAAGTATAGCTACACGAGTGAAAAATTAACAGCAGTCAGGAGCCAAATGCTGGTAAATTTTGGTAATTGCCTACTCCATCAGCCACTCTGGCAGGTCACCAACCACTGTTTGAAGGTCCTCTATGGTTCTAAAAAAAATCAAGCTGCGAGGTAAAATTGTAAAAGTGGCATGTGGATTTTGGAGATGTACCTGCTGTTGGATTCCTGTAGGCTGGAGAGGAAGTTTTTATATTGTGGTAAATTCCTGGTTCTCAGCCACCTCCTTTCTTTCTAGTGCTACAGACTGCCTTTACTAGAAAGTTCCCTTTTCATTTTAAATCATTTTTTACCATACAAAATACAATACAATACAACAACAAAATATCACCACTGTGAAGTGACGACAATGTATAGACACTAACATGCAGATTCTGGAGTTATGATGAGTCTTTTTGCTTGTTTCTGTGTAGAACCATGGATATTAATAATGATAATGGAGAGATTATTAGAGATAATCATATTTTTCAGAATCTGTCATGTACTAAATGTAAAAATCTGTGTTGTGCACATTTGATTTATGACTATTTATTAAAAGGAGGGGTACATTTTAATGTTTGTTCTGACTTTTTCAGTAACCAGGTGCTGAGGATTTTAAAGTACATTATAGTAAATGTACCCATAAGGTGTGTTTCACAGCTACTTGTGCAGTAGCCACTGCTGAGGCACAAGTGGCCCCAGTATGCCAAATCAGTGGACCAAAATACAATAACCAACTTCCTGATGTTTTGAGAAGAGTAGAGTGTACCTGTCTTGCTTCACATCCTTAAGGAAGATACTAAATCCCCTGCAGCCTCCTGCTTTGTGACTGACTACTACAAGCAAATATTGACTGTTATTACTAAGAACTACTGTCATGAGGATCCAGTATGATCGGAAATGACCCAGAATGACAGAAATTTTATCGTAGGTAAGTTAGGTATGCATTTTTCTAAAATGTATACCAACAAAATGGCAGCCACACACAGAGAGACAGACAAACACTGTTTAGTTATTCTTCTTTTAGCTGCCTTTATTACAGATGCCAAGCTTACAGAGCAAAAATATCACACTTGATTAAAGATTGCCACTTGAATCAGCCACTCACACACCTATACAGACCCACACACACAAACACACACACACACACACACACAGGGACATATGTGTAGGATGTTATGAAGCATCTACCCACAAACGCATACAGCTGTTTTATGTGCATCTGAGAGTAAGGCAATATGTCTGTGTGTGTATGTGTGTGTGGTGAGGTAGATGCAAGGTAGGTATGTGTGTGTGTGTGTGTGTGTCATCTATCCGTATGTCATCTCTCCTGTGATGTGACCTTTACAAACAGATATTTTCTTCCCGCCTTGCCAGCTACACTGCTAACACAATTACACTGGGCTAATGAACAGAGGACCCTGATAAAGTGGTATACACGCATGCATGCACACACACACACACACACACACACAGCGATTCCGCCCATGCATATCAATCTGCCTGTAAAGGCTACATTTGCATCTTTAATATAAACAAAAGTGCTTAATAAAGTGCACATAGCAGTTCAGATCACATGGAGGAAGATCTCGTCTAACTCTGGAACGTTTAACCCCTCTCCTTGCTCTCCTCCTCCTTCTCTGTCAACTCCAACCCTCTTCCACATAGGTCACACTGGTAAATCAGCTTACTAACAAGTCTGTTATTAAAACTGACTCCAGGTGACATCTTCCATTTGCTTAATCTGTCAGATGAACAGTCTAATACCCAAAAATATTCAACCCACAATCATGTCAAACAGAGAAAAACAATTATCAGCCGATTGTTTTAATATTCAATGATCTAATGCTGTTTTAGAGGCTCTCTGAGTTATTCTTCAGTCTGTAAATGTTCGTGTAAAGACAGTGAATATTGAGCACAGCTTTTATTTTTTTAAGCATCAACACTTACATTTAAAAGCTTGTTAAAGTAAAACCCTGCAATATCGATATGAGCCCAATGATATTTCCACATCTGAATAACTTTTATGGCCATTAGTTTACGATGCTGCATTGAACCAAATCTCACAAACACACTAGTTATCTCAGTGAGGCTGAGAAGCTCTTCACCTGATGCTGTAACAATCTGATTAGATTTCACACCGGGGTAAATAAATATTCAGGTCCATTAGGAGTTATGCTAATATTCACAAACTGCTCTCATGGGGCTTTTCTGCAGGAATGCAAGAAAATATATATTCACATTTTGCAAACTAAGGAAGTAAAAAATATATTTGTCTAAAACAATGAAATAACATCAAATTCAATTCGGATATGTCACTCAACTACGAGTGACCTCATGCCAGGACAAATACCTGTGCTGAATAATAAAACACACACCGTTTATCTGCTCTTGTATGTTCAGAATCCACAGGGAACATTTATAAATATCCCTCACTTCCTGCCATAAAGTTTCAAATGCAGCAGTTGTCAAAATAGTCCTGATAAGCCCCAGGCGTGGAGGCTCTATATCAAAATAAGGGGAAAATGTAATTATACTTTAATTTAATTCTCTTAAAATTTTTGCTGTTAGAAAATGTATGATTTCATTTCTATCCAGGTGTCATTATCAGCACCTCCATCACCACTGTTATACTTTAAACAGATGCACAATTCATTTCAGGTTCACCCAACCCTAAATTAACAACAGACGTTTTTTCCATATGGGATCCCTAGGACAAAATCTTATCAAACAGGGTCTGGAGCCTAATTTGTCTTTACTCAGGGGGCCATGACATACAACATTGAAGAAACTCTGCACTAATTCCATTGCTAATCAAATTTGGATCTACATTTTTGACATGAGGTTACAGTTGCAGAGGAAAAGGGCACATTTTTGAGGCGTCGCACTGGCCTGATTGCAATTGGACGGCATCCTGGCTTTTTGCTGAATCTGGTTCTGATTATCACGTCTCCCGACTGACAGCATTCCAGTGCTGCTGTAAGGTTGCGGCCTCACAGGGGGGAAGAATTTAACCACGGTGCACGTGTTCTCATCATAAAGACCTTCATTTCACAGAAAGGACTTGATGTGATGACGTCTAGATGTTTAATCCTTCAAGTAGATGATGATGTATTTGAAGACATCAATGCTGGCAACCATCAGTTCTGCAGAGGAGCATTTGTTCAAGGAATGAATCCCTAAAACTTCCAAATCTGTTGCTCCGCAGCTGAACCCGACCTGTGACCTCCCTGTGGGTGTGAAAACAAAACAGAATTTCCCTACAAGGAATAATAAAGTAACACAATGGTGCTATTGAAGACTAATGACAAGAGGGACAAACAAACAAATGTCCCTCAGATGTAGTTCAGGAACAGTCCATGATCTAATGGCACTAAGGGGCTTTCACACACGTCTAGTTCAGATAAAAATGTCTGGCTGTGCTGAGCTGTCAATGTGTTGGTGAAGACTCTCATTCATCCAGATCTTAGTATTCAAAGGTGTTGAATCCAAAGCAACTGACATTTCACTTCTTATCCAGATGCTTCTTCAGTTCTTCAGTTGAGAGGTGAAACATCTTGTTGTATTTGCCTTGTCTGCACAATAGTTTGACTAATGTTTGATCTTTCGTCCAAGAGGCAGAGGCAGAGGCAGGCAGAGGAAGAAGTGATTTTTGCATGACATACTTAACAAACTCTAAACTTTAAATCTCTGCAAATGATGTATCAGTAACTATGATGACACATGGAATATCTGCAAACATTTTAGGCTCTTTAGATATTTAGATTCCCCCAATACACAGCCGAGAAGAACAAGGAATTCTGCAACAAATGGTTGTTGATGTGCTGCTGTGCTTGTAACCTGATATGTGCACTTTGAAAATAAATTAATGTAGTCCACTGAAAAGTGTGTGAGATAGAGCAATCTCATTGTAATACTCCTCAGAATACTGAAAAGAAGTATTATTTCTTTTAAAGTCTAAAAGAAATACGTGGTGGTATATTACCTTGTGAATAAAAATACATTTTTAAATTAGCACAACTGACAGTGGAAATAGATTACAGGTTACAGACCATAAAACTACGGGGAGGAGAGTGGAGGTGACCTCCAAGGTAAAAAAAAAAATATAATACTAGAAAAACACAGAAATGGATATTTACTCATTACTACACACACATACTTTCAAGCACATTCAAGACACTTAAATCACTGTGTATAGTACAAACCTTGCACAAAGCCTTGTGCACACTAATCACCAACTTCCCCTAAAACACAATTCATTTCTGAGCACAACTGTGCATGTTGTTAACATAACATCTTAACCCAAACACCCCCAGCCACGCTCCCTGACTCTCTGTGTGTGTTTACCTCAGGCCCGCCCAGTGCTCACTTGCATTTCTGTTACACAGCTATGGATATTCATGATTTGCTCTTGTTAACCTTAAAGCAATATTTCAGCTGGGTCCAGCCATGTGTTGTAGGTTTTTGGCAGGCACACACCCATAGGGGTTCATAAATAATTAGCTGCATATGTTAGCTGTCCTGGTTGAAAATGGTGATCTACTGGAAGTTGCTTTTGTTTTACTTTTCCTTCTGTGTGGAAGTTATAGATCAAGTGCAGTCAGAAAACAAGCACTTCCAGCCTGATTATAGGATGCTGGTCATCTTTATTGTTGTTTGCATAAAAAAAGGAGATTAAATGTAAAATAAATCATTCTTTGAGACTTATAACGCAATGAGAACCATAAAGCTCAAGTAAGAATATATTTCTATGTGTTTTCAGAAGAAATTCTAGCTGTTTGAAAGCAGAGATAAAGGGTCCAGTGGGGAAAAACACACACCGCAGGCCGTGTTAATGCTGACCGCTTAGAGAGGGTTATGCCAGGAACACACTGGAAAATGAAAATACAGTTCCAGAGTGAAATATCAGTGTCACTCATATCATCTATCCACAGGCAGAGACCTGCTGCTGCTGAATAAATATTCAGCCAGTGTGTGTTACAGCAGTGCCCTCCTGATACTGCTGTGTAAAAGATTTTCCTTTCAGGCATAAGGAAGGGACACCCCTGGGCCTGAAGGGTCAGAGAGGCCGTGAGAGCACAGAAAGGCCTTGGCTCAGAGAGAGAGGGGGACAGAGACACAGACGGAGACAGAAGGGATTGTGTCTCAAGTGGATCTGCTCCAAGGCAGCAATCCAACACTGTAAACATGCTGCCTCCCCTTTAACCTGGGAGACATGACCCCCAGAGGACGCTGAGAGGAGGTTTTCAGATGAGTTCACAGGGTTGAGTCCATCTTCACAAGTCTCATTCTAAAATCATAAAATGGTACTTTAACAACTTCAGAAATAAAGTTGTTAAAGCTCTCCTTCCTCACTCAAAACTGCTCAAACTTCCTGGAAAACTGTGCATCTTCAGTGGTGACCTCATGGTATGCTAATTCAGCCAGTGAAGTCATCGCAAGTTTTTCAGCAATCACAGGACAATCTTGTGGCTGAGATGCAGACGCTTTCATTTCCTGTCATCTCTCTCTACTGGCACCAGCTAATGAAAGCACAAAAATGTCCAATAATACTAATAATACTAATAACAAAGGGAAAAAAATCAAAACATCTCATCATTTGGCTTGAACAGGAAATACAGTGATGATATTCTCTCATGGGACATTTAAGTGGAAATATTTGGTGTCACATGTTTCTCTCATTCTGCTCAGCTTCTTTTCAGCTTATCCGTAATCAATGTATTGATTCGGTTATGTCTGTGTGACTAAGAGGAAACAAGCAGGATGAGTGACACCAGAACGTCTCTGGCTGATTGAATTAATCTCATCACAAGGCTTTTGTTTGTCTGATGGAGACGCATTAGATCAGAAAGTCCTGTCAGAAAACAACCCAACAACATATCTTCACGTCATAATTTGGACATTTTAAAGAAAGGAAAAATGCAGCATGAGAGGGTTAAAGATAGAACAGGCATCACTTTGTCTGTGTACCTGCTGTAAAAAAAAAAAAAAAGAAATACAATTTACTGAGACAGGATCAAGTACGTGAAGCCAAAGAGCATTCTTTGCCTTTTTTAGATAGCTGAAGTAATGAGTGGCAGGAAATGAGGAGGCTGTAATGTGAGGTAAGGTGCTGTTCTAGTCAAGAATCAAACCAGGGATCTGCTGCTCAAGACACTGACATGTTACACTTCACAACAATTCAACCATCTTGTCTTAAAAACTGGGAGCGGCTGACAAAGTAGTTTCAAACGATTAGCACTACTACTAGTTATCATGGTTCAGCTTCCAAAATCTAATAGAAGTCTAGAGCCTGAAAGATTATATAGAACAGCATGTTAACCTGGCTGCTGACTTCCTTCTGTTCATAAATTAGGTGAAAAATACATCGTCCATTTTTATATTCACATAAAACACCTGTCTGTAACACGCAAGCTGGGTATAACTGCCACTCACAAACTAAAACATCTGTCTCAGTAAATTCTCAGGTTTGTTTCCTCCAACGTGTCTGGATCTCTTCTGTCTTTGACAAATGTTTTCTTACACTAGCTAAAAAGCTCAAATGTGAAAACAAGCATTAGTTTCATTTGCCAGAATATTTTGGCACAGAACAGGAGGGGCCATATTCCATTTTTTGCAAACATATATCTGTATCCATTGCCAGTGTTAGAAAAGTGGTAGCTTCCATCGAAAGCCAAATTTCAAGTGTTTTTGGAACATTTTCAGTCAAGTCATGATACACTTTTTAGTTCCTGGAACTTGGCTCTGGCCGACTGTCTTCTCACAGGCTGGAATTGTTTATTTGTTTTTTGCCTGGCTCCATAAGCTTTTTGAACATTTCTGTCACAGAGCACTGGAAAGCTATTAACAAGTTCAATAGCATTTTTTTTTTCTCTTTAAATTCTAGTTGAATGATTCTGCTTCCACCTAAACAAAGTCTTGTAAAGTTGTTGTTTTTTTTTTTTTTTAGCTCGAAGAAAGAAGAAAGAGCAGAGAAAAATGCTGAAATAATGGAAACAGGGTTGTGTCACAGAAAGTAAAAATAAAGCAGCGTAAAAGCTATTATTGAAAATAAACAAAAACAAGCCAGAGAATCACTGAATGCGATCTCTCTTATTCTGAGACTTTGGAGCTACAAAAAGACACAGAAATGAACTACAAAGTAGAAATCTGTGAGGAAAAAAAACAAAGAAACAAGATATCTGTGACCTTGACTCAAAAAAGGTGCAACACACAAAAACCAGCAACATCTGTCCAGAAAAGTCTTTTCCTTTAAAACACAGAGAGACTGTGAGAGGAGGAAAACACCAGAATGCAAACTAAAAACGCGTGCGTGACTGAGTTTTTGTGCTTGAAAATGAGAAGGAAAAGCTCCAAAGATTGTGAAAACAAGTTCCATTTACAGTGATAAAATCTGTTAATCTGACTGTGCTGGGCCCCTCTCAGTATATCAGCCCCATTCATTTCCCTAAAGGACCTTCTAGACTGGGGGTAACGCTCAGCTCTACGACTCACTCACACTGGGAACCAGATGTTTGAACAGAATTGATACGTACTCGTTGCGTTTCAAGCAGTAATCCACTCCGCCATGTCATCGCCGCAGATGATGTGTGCTTTTTTTCGCCAACAGGCACGCACTTCATGTAAACAGAGACATCAGCAGCAATAAATGTAAAGACGTAATCAACACACGAATGTCAAACATCGACTGCTGGTGTTGATATTTGGATTACACCATCAGCTGAATGTGACTTAAAGTCATACAGAGGAAAAGTGAAGTTGACACGAGGCGTCACTGAATTAACACATTCAGGCGTCTATGTGAAGTGGTCAACCTAGGGTGTAGGCTTGAATGGAAATGTGTGTCTCTGCATATGTGTATGTGTATGTTTATGTGTGTGTGTGTGTGTGAGCGTGCGTGCGTGCGTGTGCGCCTTTGCTCTGGCCCTGTAGCCTCTTTTTCCAGCCTGCAAAATGTGGAAAAAATGCGCTGTGACTCCAAGCGTGAAGCAAAGTGCCAGAAAACACTGAACCAGGACAAACACATAAAAATCCATGGCTCCATTAGCCATGTTCGAGCTTAGCCTGGCACAGCTCGGCGTGGTTCACTCTGGCAGCAGGAAAGGGATTTCACAACAGCAGCTGCACATAAACAAACTCAAATCCAGTTTTTTTAGTCTTCAACAAAGACAGATATGTAGACATGTGATGGTGACATCACTGATTCCACCAGATCTGATTTGTAATAAAAGCCTCTATTGTCTGTATCTTAATCTATTTGAGGACCAAGTATGATTGACAGCTCTGGTTTGTGGTGGGCCTCCATCTGCTGTACACATATGACAATGTACACTATGCATAAGGCCGTCAGTGACTCATTATGATATCATCCCAGCATCCCATTGCAACAATCATTAAAATGCAACATGCTGAAGCTTTGACTTCGGCACATGTGCTCTCACACAGCTGTGACAGTTTACAGTGTAACAGTGTGAAGAGTGGATCTAATCAGGGAGGAAGGAATGTGACCTTTCACCCCTACCCATGAACCCACTGCGGCCGCTGCTGCAGCCTTATCTGATTGGTCTGTCTGGCACGGTAATCATTTCCAGATCCCAAACAAGGGCTGCCAAAAAACAGAAGGGAGAAGGGAGGAATGAAGTTCTCCCTCAAATAAAAGCAACACAGATAATGTCTTTTGAATGAATGAAGCAGTTTCATTTTCAGGTATTACTATTCCATTACATCTCACAGCAGCAGACGGTGGACAAATTAATGATGGAAAACAAAGAAAGATGCTTGTTTTAGTCATGAACAGCCACATTTGAATGACAGTTGGAGATTATCCAAGCTCTGAATGAGCATTAAACTCTTCTGGCTGCAACTTCAGTGTAGAAGATGAGCAGCTGTGTTTGAAACATATCTGGTTGTCTGGCAAAAAATGAAGAATACAGGCACGTGTTCATAAACACATCAGCTCTGCAACTAAGGATTATTATTAATATTAAGTTGATTAATCAGAAAACTGTTTTCTTCATTAACTGGTTGTTAATGTTTTGATGAAAATAACTTAACACAATGAATAAATGTTGTTAATTTACAATTGTCAAGTCACAAATATGTTGATACTGAACCGAATATCATTTTTGTTTTCTGCAAAATGATCTGATGTACCAGGATAATGTCCACCTGCAGTGACTACGGCTTCATTAAACGGTCTGACTGTTTTAACAGTCTATGTTGCAGCATTTTTGTTCCTTTTTCTCAATAGCAACAGCAGCTGAGACTGATGGAAATTGTACAATTTACCTAAGAACACTGATGACATCATTAAAATATTTCAAAAACAAGCAAACAATACTCTTACTCCACAGTTCAATACCCTGTCCTTCCAAAGAGAAAAGTATTAGGTTTATGGGATGTGAGATTTTAATTCTGGAAAGTGTCAGTTTTAACTGCCTGAGACAGAGGCTGCCATCTGTTTCCACTGTTTATCGCAATCATAACAAAGCATCGCTGCTAATTTGACAATGGTATATTAATGTTTAAAAAGGAGACTTAGAGCAAGCTGCAAGAAAATCAAACAAACGAATAAATATTCTTCTTGTCACAATTTTATTGGGAAGGAAGAAAATAAATTCTTCATTTGGAATAACAATCTCTGAGCTCACAGAGGTGAACCTGTTCCAGCACTAGAAAACACATATCCAAGCTTTTAATTCATCAGAAGAGAGAGTTTACTACTACTTTTTTTTTCTCATGTAACATAAAACTCTGCTGTCACAACACTAGTGTTTCCATTTCTGTTGATAAACTGGGACTTTGCAGTGAACTCTTGCTATATGTTTCAGCCTTAACAGCCACTAAGTCACTCTTAAACAGCACCACAAACAGCAGTTCCTCATTCTATCTGTCTCACCAGCTTTTCTCACACACACACACACACACACACACACACACCTTTCCTCCTCATCTCTCCTTCTACTCTCTATTTCTCTCCATGCTACATTTTTTTCCAGTTGTGAGCATCAGCATGCAGAGAAAAACCCATCAGTAATCCCCTGCTGCTCAGCTCTGGAGCTGCCTGTGTGCCCCATGGTAGTTATAGGTCACTCACACACATATATACACACACACACACACACACTCTCTCTCTCTGTCTCTCTCACTCACAGACACAGCTTCTAAAACACATACATGCTCACACATCTAGAAGCATGGCTGTGTGGTTTGTGTAGGTCATGGAAGTTGTACATCTCTCTCTCTCGCAAATACACACACACACACGAAGACATACACACGTACACAGCTGCAGTCTGAGTGGGTGACAGTCTTTATCGCGCCCCGCAGTTTAACCCCTTCTAATCCCTTCAGAGTGGCAGTGCTTTATGGTCAATTCACACACTTTCATGCTCTCTCCCCCTGCAGCTTCAGTAATCCTCAGAACAGCAGCAGCCGAGCATCAAACATGTAGAATAGACACGTCATACACAGTGACATGGACATGGATATAACATACATGAGAATCCCACTGCTACACAATACTGGGTATTAATGTGTTTATATACCATGATGTCTGAATACACAGTAAAGTGACAGGGAAATGATTCATTTAGTTCAGTTTTCTTCCTTTTAAAATTGTGAGAAAATGAAACATCTACCCTTTAGTTTATTACTTTATTACTTTATTCTACTTCACTGAAATGTTTTTTTTTTTTACTTCACTAACACTGGCACCTTTATTTATTTATCTATTTTACATTTATTTTTCATTTGTGATTGATTACTCCACTGATTCAATCAGTGAATCCATTGAGTACAAATTCCAAAAATCTCAGCTTCTCAAATATGAAGGTGTGATTCATTTTTCATGATATTTCATATGTTAATGTTGTTATATGATTTTTTTAATGAACATACTTAAATCTGGGGAATCTCAACATCATATTAACAACCAGATATTGTTTTGCATAATTGTTAAATCAAACATGTAATGTTTCTGTAATGTCGATGACAATAGGTGTTTTTCTAGAATCAAACTAAATGATTCATTAATTCATCAGAAAAATAAAGAATAAATGATAGATGTAGACATCACTTGTTATATCAAACATACAGACATACATTTGGATAAGAAATCCACTGTACTCATCGAAGCATATCACAGAATCCAACAAACAAAGACACACCCCGGTGCAGGTATGGATCAACTGAGTTTCTACTAGAGAAGAACAAAAATGTTGAATTCCCAATTCTCAAGGAAGCCAGTCAACTACATCAGCACACAGTGGGAAAATGAAATGTTGTGTTCAACAGCGCTATAAACTGTTCAGTTTCCTCGGTTTCACAAGAGGAAAGAATTTGAAGCAGTGTGTGGAGAGGCGAGACATGAAACACACACACACAAATGCTCAAAAACAAACCCCACAGCTACACACAGAAACACGCTGACTCAAACACACATGAAATATTTCACACAAGCAATTTCACAAAACCACATACATAAACACTCAAACACTCTCACCACATGCACACGGGTGCACGCTGCTGCAATCACACACACACACACACGCACAAAGCGAAGGAGTGTATGTATGCTGTGAATGGCTCCATTTCTCTCATTAGGGAGAAGGAGCTGCCTGCAGCAAAGCCTCCTCTAGTCAGTCTGCTGAGATCTCTAAAACCAACAGCACTAGTCAGACCAATAGAGAAGGAGGCAGCAATGAAACAATCATACATACCACCTATGCTGCAGCAGCACATGACGAGACCGATTAGAGAAAAGAACAGCACCAATGATACACTCTGAGAACCTCACATCTACTGAGTGTATTTAAAAAGTCAGACTGTTCAACACAGAATTCAGATTATGACTGAATGAAACACTACATTAGAAGAAAACGAGGAGCATTAACAGGAGAGTGTCATGTCTTCTGATGCCTGCAGCACACATCAGACTCTAACAACAATAGCAGTCAGGCTCAGTAACTGGGAAGTGACAGTTATTACTGATGCTGAGAAAAAGGACTAACCTGCTGCTTGATTTCTGCATTTTACCCTCTAACAAACCACCATTAATTCAGCAGTCAGACATTGAGATATCAATTTGAATTGGGCTAAATTTTCTGTTGTATTTTTTTCCATTGCATGTGTTGACTCTCAGTCATGACAATATTTCATTATGAATCAGGTTACAAAGCGTCTCTGCAACATGTTTCTTGGTACATTTCTTTGTAAAATCCAGACCTGTCCATAACAGGGTCAAGAACGAGACCAAAGACAAAACAATGTTTATTCATTAGCCGTTGTGTTGTCATCTAACACTTTAGATTAAAAAAAAGAGCATTAAAAGAACATTGGTAAAAGTTAGGGATGTCAATAGATTAAATCTAATCAATTCATCCAAGTGAGCATTTGTGCCAAGTTTAAAGAAATTTCTTTACAGCATACAAGGAATATCATGTTCACAAAATATGATGGACTAACAACCAGAAAGCAGAATACCTCCTTCTGTGGCTGATGTCGATTTAACGGCATAAAAATAGACACAACAGTGATATTGAAGACTTTAATGAGCAGGAGAGCAGTTCCTGTGGTTTGGTGCAGAAGAGACAAACAAAAAACACCATAAAAACTGAGACCAATGACAGACAAAGAAAAGTCTGAATGAAATGTTCACCATGTCCATCATCTTAGTTTATTCTGTTACTATGTTACAATTAGCTAATTAGTATTAAACAAAGGCACAGCTGAGGCTGATGGGGATGATATTAGTTTTGTATGTATTTGGTCATAAATCAAAGTATTGGACAAATTAAAAATTGGACCCACTTATGGCATGAGATCACCAAAGTGATTAAAATTCATCCTGAGGGCGACATGAGTGTCTGTGCCAAATTTTATGGCAATTCTCCTTCAATTTGTTGAGATATTTCAAGTCTGGACTAAAAAGTGGTGGAGTCGCTGCAAGGCAGACACTGCTGACACTGCCACCCCCGGAGCCACAGTGCTGGAGCCAACGAGAGTGTGCAGGCAAGAGTAAAGGCCAAGAAAACACCTATTAAACAGCAGAAAGTCCAGTTATAGAAAGCTTTAACTTTAAAAAGTGAAATCCTTTGTTATTGCACTGGTTTACAGGTCATTAAGGCTTTTATTTGCACCTTGTTTATTCCTGTCTGGATACCAACATAAACCACCTTTAAATGTGTTAAATCAGACGGTATATCAGCTGTGCTAATGAACGATATGGTGCGACGTGACAGAAGACAAAAGCACCTTAAATTACATGAAGAAATAACTGTGACTGTTTACAGTTTAAGGGGTTAAATTCAAACGCATAGGGAGCTATGTGCGTTCCCAGAGAGAGAATAAAGAGACAGGAGGGGAATAGCAGACAAAATAATACAGCACAACAATACTAAAGATGTGGAGAAAGGAAGAGAGAGAAATAGAGATAGGCACAAAAACAGAAAATAATAGACAGCCCCATTAGGCAGAGGTTATTGAGTAAATTCATCTCACTCGGCAAAAGCTTCTTCTGTGCTTGTGTCACCACTGCTTCCACCAAACTCAACATTTTCTCTCCAATTTCGGTTCACACATCTCTTAAAAGCTAAATTGCCTGCCTGCATTACTTTGAAATGGTTTTCTGTATATCACCACGCTATAATGCTAAGAGATACGCGGGGGGCAATTTCAACGGACGAGGAGATGCCTGAGCTTTCTCAAACAGGAAACCTCAAGCTGCCTTAAATGGATTTCAACATGTTTTTTGACCCTGCAGTTTACTTTGTTGTGGAGTGAGTGGAAGCATTTACTATCAGCACTACACCGTTTCTGTGTCCTATCAGCCGTATCCGTCTTTCAGACAGAACGCAAGGGAATTGAAAGCTGGCAGAACTGCATACAAAGACAAAAGAGGGTTGGGGGGCATGGGGGGAACTGGCAGATCCTCACTCCGGGAGGCTTAAACCAAGCAGAGACAGTTCATTTCTCCACTCAGGCAGATAGTTCATCTATCACGACAAAGGTAAAAGGCAGCTTCCTTTAACCAGCACCTGTGTACTGTACTTCTCCTGCAATTCAAAGCTAAATGAATGTCTACATCAGATGCTAGTCCATCTGCACCAGGACCTTCAAAGACGTATTGACAGTGCTGTCGCCTTGTTTAGTGCACAATCAATTAAACAGTCAAAGTTGGGAGTGATCAAATGCCAACAAAAAGCATCTACTGGGGCGTCCTTGAGTGAAACACTGAAGCTGGATGGTGTGCGTCTCTTGATGAGAGTCAGGAGACAGAGGACGCTCCACATATGGTTCTCTGATCCTATTTTCTCACAACACGCACACACACAAATTCTTATGGCCACCTCTCCCTGCCTCCCATGCAGGTTTATGACTGACTAAGCACTCAACAAAATGAGATGAGTCCGTGTTTGTGTGTGCCTGTGTGTGTGTGTGTGTGTGTGTGTGTGTGTGTAAGATGATTGGGGGAGTGTCACTGGACTCACTGACTCAGCACTTCCGTGCTGTCACTCCTGTCACTTCACCGTGGTTTCCTCACACAGAGACCGAGTGGGATCTGTCAGGATCCCACTCAAAATTGTTCAAAACACAAGATCGATGACAGAGTCCATTTACCTTTTATTTCCCCCAGATGGCAAATTGTTTCTGTTGGCAGCAAGATGGAACACTAATCATACAAATGCTGGTTTTTTTGTTTGTTTTGGTCTGTTTCATTCTGGGATTTTTTTCGGTTGAAAAGGATATGAATATTGACTGGACTCCCGGTGAGTTTTGTCTGGCCCCGCAGTGGGACCCGGGGATGCCTGAACTCTGGATTGTTATATTGGCACAGCAGGAGAAACCAAACAGTTGAGTAAGCTGGTGTATTGGCATTGTAATGAAAGTGAAGTTACATGACCATTTTAGTTTCTCACGGCTTCTCAAGAATCAGAGAGTAAATTTCAAACCCTGGAAAGAGAAACCCACAGCAAAACATTAAAGTCACAGTCATTTAACTCAACTTATCCAGTTTATTTTCCTTTACTTTACCTACTCATTCTAACCAGTTAATAGTCCAGAACTTCAGAGCTTCATAGATGTCAATAGCCAATAGCTAAGGTAAAGTGTAAATCATATTAGGGCTGTGCAATTAATTGAAACATGTGTTTCAATTTCAATTTCATTTCATTTCCTGTCTCTATCACTAAAGGCAAAAAATACCCAAAAAACACACAAACAAACAAAAAAGGAGAGGAGCAGCAGCAGCCTTTAGTGGAGCAAAGCAACAATGATGTACGCACCAATCAATATGCATCACGCTCCAAAAAACACAAATTACAAAAGAAATCACATTCTTTTTGGCCAACGACATGTGCCCAACCAGATCAGTAGAAAAAGATTTTGCGCATCGTGCTACGCGCTAGCAGTAAGATGAGTCTTATTTGTTTTGTAATGTATATGTTTGCATTTTACTTTTAATTTAGTACTTTACTTTTTTTATATTTTCAAGAGACTGTAAGTGCACTACATCTGTGATTTATTTTATTTATTTGTATTTATTATTTTATACAACAAATTTAAATATTCAATAATTTATAGTTCTTTTAAGGGACATTCAAGGGTCATAAAGATGGATATCAAAGAAAATATAGAAAAAGTCAGTAAATATTGTATCTTGCTCATATTATACGATGCTAAACAATATCTCCCAAGTTCTACGTTTTTGTGAAGGGAGTACTCCACCGTTCAGTTACTGTTACTCTATCGTTCTTCATTATTCCAAACCACCACCCTCACATCCACCTATAAGCCATGGGTTTCTGGTTTTCTTTAGGTGGAGTTAATATCATCACTCCCGACTCAGAGCCAGATCAGAGCCTCACACCATGAGTCCTACTCTCATACGCTGTAACTATGTCAGCTAACTCAAGCATTATTTCTCTACAGACACACTTGAGCAAAGGTTTAATGTGAACCTCATTAAATCCTCTGTAGTCTTGGTTGACAGCACCTTACAGTGCTCCAATGGAAAACTATACCTGCTACCTCTACAGTGGGGCAAAGGGTGTGTCAACACTATACAGACTGTATGGTCTAAGACAGAAAAGTCTGTTTCATCCAGTGAATCACCAGTGAGTCTCCTCACCTCTTTTTTCCAACTCCTTTTCTCTGTTTCTTTGCTTCTTTGAATTCCTAATCACTTCCAGAAAGACCAGAATCCGAAGTGCACAACCTCAGCCTCTCAGCGCCGCTGCCTCTATCCATCCCCTCCTCTCATCTGAGTCACGTCGTCAGGAACACCATTCTCTCCTTGCATCACTGCTTCCAGCTCCTTTTTTCTTCTTCCTCTTTTATTTCCTTCTATTTCTCTTTGTTTCAACCTCACCTCGGTTGTTTTCCCCATGATTTTATTCTCTTGATGTTTGTTGCTGCCTCTCCTGGTTTATTTCTCTTTGTTCCCTTGTATCATTCTCTTTAGAGGTCAGAATATATCTGTCTGCAAGCTTTCAGATTTCAGTCATTTTAAGTATTTGGATTAAAACATCAAATACATTTGCTCATCTTAAAAAACACTATCTTTCACATTTTAACTGTTACAAGTTTGTAGTTGTTTACCTGAAAATTCCCTTAAAGTTGAAGAGAAATGTAACATCTGTCATTATCTTCCTGTTCAACCTTCTCATCCTACAACGTTACAGCACATCCATCCTCTTTTATCCATTCCATCCTCCAGTGGGTTTTGTATGTGACCATTTTCATTCATCCTCTCACCTTCACAGACCCTTGTTATTCTTCTTCATCCTAACTTCAATGCTCAGAAAAAAATCCCTTCGTACTTTTATCTATCTCTTCCCCAGGTGTCAAGTAAGACACTTTAATAAAAGCACATTTTAACACATTTTTTCCAAGTTCTCTTCCCAGCTCCACTCATCCCCTCTGGTATCAGCCATGTTCACTTCTGTCTCCAGAGGAAACTGCCTCATTGACACTGGCTGAAGCTGGACTTGCTAACTTTTTGTCCCTTTGGTGTTATTTGGTGCAAAGTCGCAGACGTCATCTGGGTTGTTTAAGATAAGTCTGCAGTGCACATTATAGTATGTGAACTCTGAATATTGACTTTCAAGTAGTCAAACAGTTTCCTCTCTCTGAGACTGTAACAGATTCTACTTCACTGTGGAGTTTTTACATGAAAAAGCTTTACGTGGTCTTGCCTGGGGGAGAAAATCAGATGAACAAGACAGAAAAAGCCTCTCCTTCTCAGAGACCCATTCAATATAATACTTAAACATCATCTTTTTTTGTGACTCGTATGGGACAAGTAGACCCCTTCCCTGCGCTTTAAGGCCCAGTGTGAGAGTTGCTAATAGAACATGACAGCTGGCACTGTTCTTCAAATTAAGGACACAGGGTTTGATGCCTACGACTCATGGCCTCGCAGTACTGCCTTATCCTTCTCTGCACCTTTACCCTTTCACTCCTTTATAGCATTTCCCTCCCTCCCACACCTCATCAGGGCCGGGGGAAAGTCTCACCAGCAGCACAGCTAACACCGCTAAGACAGATCTGCATCTGGAAGCCATGTACGGAAAAAACAAGAACGAGGCGCTCCAGCTTTGACCTTGGCCCAGCACTAAATATATATACAAGGAGAGAAGGAGGGTAAAGGGAGGATGTCCGAGTGTAATATAGGGGATGTGCTGATTGGACTGCAGTTGCAGAATAACAGGGGATGAGGACAAGTTGTATGATTTTGTTCAGCTATGCATTGAAATATGGGCTGCACATGTGTACACACACACACACACACACACACACACACACACACACACACACACACACACACACACTGATTATTTTGCTGCCTCAACTGTTCAGGCAGCACAACAACATAAAGGCAGAAATTGGCCATTTGGGACAACAAACAGAAGCTGTATGGTCTGCAGCAGCAGAAGAAAATGGGCTGCTGAAATTCTTTTAATTGCTGACAAAACACTAGCAGAATTATCCTTGCTCACACTAGGATGCGAATAACCCCCCTCCACCATCCACCCACACGCCATTCATCTCACTTGAAAAATCCCGAACGCGATTGCTAACAACAATTAAAGCTCCTTGCAAGTCCTATTTTGAACTTGAGAAGCGAATATTTGCAATCAGGCTTCATGTAGAAGTGGCTGCCACCTCCGTCTCGTGGTTACCTGTCTCATCTGTGCTGCATCGCGGCATCTCTCCCCCACGTACAACAGAAACTATCTTAATCTGCCTGCCCTGTTTGATCTGATGTGGCCTTTCACTGTGGAGGCTGCATCAAAAACACACAGACAACTTAAAAACTTCATTGTCGCTCTCTCCTTTTTATTTTGCTCTCTCTCTCTCTGTCTCTTCTTTTGTCTGTCTTGCTCAGACTCAAATTGGGAGCTGTGAACACTTTGTCACTGGCTGATCAGTAAAGGAAGAAGAGATATAGACAAACTGGTTTATCTCCTATATACTATTAGTTATTGAGTGAGGCTTTGCCTATAATGAGAGTGAGCATGATGCTTTATCACCATAAGGATTATTATTATTATTATTATTATTATTATTATATTTTACACAAAACAAGGCACTTGTCATCTTGTACATTCTGCATCATTCTGCTTTGACCAATAACCTTCCTAAAAACTTTTCCTGCCTGTTGCTCATTGGATGCTTCTCTTTAACAATAATTGTGACAGCTTGACTTATATCATACCTGTTCCTTATTAAAATCGGCACAACCACAATCTCTCTGAATTGTTCTGGCAGATTCAGTGGAGAGGCTTTTCCACACACTGGTTTTACTCCTCCAACAAATGTGTGTAGACTCCAGAGGGGATTCTGTCTTATTTCCAATATTTCTGTACCTGGATTTAATGAGGATACTGTTGCTGCTGCAGTAAATACTAATCATTTGGAGTGGATGTTTCCTCAGTGAAAAGACCACCTCGCACCTCACCCTCTGGTTATAATGCAGCATGTGAATCTTACTTATTTCCATCATGTGCCTCATTTTCATTTGAAGGAGCAGTTCTCAGTCGGAAGTAACAAAAACTTGTGTTACACAGTATGTGGGATTCAAACTGGTGTGTTGCCACATTATATCAGCTTGTATGACAGTCTAGTAACAGGCAACTGTAGCAGAGAGCATAGCTCTAACACTGCTGGGTTGGCGTTTTGGCTCCCACTGGGGCTGCCCATCGGCTTAAATGTAGCCTCTGAAGGCACAGTGAATAAAAACCCTCAGCTAAATGCCACGTTCCTCACATCCTATGTATGTGTTTTGATAACATCCTTCCTCTGGGGGTTTCTCAAGCTCAAAACGGCTAAAACACCTTTATCAATCTGCGTTATCGTCATTTTCTATTTCCACCTCTCCTTGCTGGTTTTATTTATCACAAGCACTTGAGGTATGTGGCTGAGCTACGCAAACGGGACCGCGGGGCGCATTGTCGATCGTCTGCGGCTCTCATCTCAGCTGGGGTCTAAGCTGCTGAGGGCTGAGGGCGCAGACACAGCTCCCGCACCACCACCTCCACCTGACCTCACACACACACACACACACACACACACACACACTCCCTGTGGCGGTCGGTGCTTTTGCCCGAGCACAATAGTTTCCCACTTGACAAGGTGGTGTGCCTGCTGAGTCCACTCTCACTTATAATGTGCTCAGAAAACTCTGTGTCAGAGGACAGACCCCTGCTAAAAACAGCTCCTTGTGTTTGATTCATCAGATAATTTGAGGAGGATTCCCCAGACTCATTTAAAAAGCAAAAAGCTTAGAATTAATCATATAAAAAGGCCATAAAAACTGTATGATGTACCTACAAGCATGGCAGGATACCACATCTATTATTAATACTAAGAATCATAAACACATTCCTCTCATAAATAAATGCAGTCATCCTTTTGCAGGTTTAAAAAAATCCAGTAAAGTATAATAGAGTTGGTTTAATTAAGCAACTGAACAGCACAGACACTTGTATCACATGGGAGGTGTCATCTTAGAAGTCCCATTAAATGTGGCTGAGCAATGCTTACAGCACACACACAGAATGTCTATGATAAATGTGGGTACATAAGCATGTTGAAAGAAAGGATGATCTCCTCTAAGAACAAATTAATAATAAAAGACTCTAAGAATACACCAGGTAATTAGGTTACAGGCAGTGCACACACAGCACCGCCATCGCTGGGGTCTGGTTCTGACTCATTTCAAGCCAAAACATCTAAAAACATTGTGTGTGTGTGTGTGTGTGTGTGTGTGCAGGTGCAGGTGTAACACAAACTAATGTGTTCTACAGTCATTATGTCACTATAACTATGCATGCAGTCACTTAGGATGTCACGCCTCGGGCCCATAGTGGAGGTGATGTTCAAGGTTTCTGCCTTATCAACGCTTCCCAGCACAGGCACATCCACACACACACACGCACACACACACATTTAGAGAGAGTGAAAGGGGATGGAGTCTTTACTCTCTATGCAACTCTTTACATCGTCTCCATAGCTCCCGCATCATCCCTGTCTCACAAACACACACACACACATACACATTCTCACAAGTTCACCCCCGAGTGAGATAAGAGGGGAGGGAGAAGGAGATGAGAGAAGGTTCAGAGAGGACTCTCACTCTCACACAAACACACACACACACATGCACACACACGCACATACACGCGCACACACACACAGACACACACACAACCTAAAGAGATTTTTTTCTATGTGCTTGGCAACTACAGCGGTGGCTTGCTGCCCATAGTCTCTGAAAATCAGCCCGTCTGCCTCACCTACGCATTTCAAGTCAAAAATTCATAAGGTGACACAAAACTGTCAGAGCATGTTGATGCCTCACCAAAGTGATGATGCAGTGTGTATGTGTGTGTGTGTGTGTTTACATGAGTGGGTCGGACACATACACATACACATCTGCACATGCACTTACACATACACAAAACAGCCTAAAGCCTTTACAGGTCAAAGTCTTTACACACACACATAGTCTTTACTTTCTACGTCTCAAAAAACACAAACATACACAGCCGCATCACTGCACAATATCCATCATATATGGTCACATGCACGTGCATCGTGGACTGAAAAGTGTGTTTTATTTCCAAGTTGACTGTGAGCAGATGTAAGATGCTGTTATTCAGTTCTTAATTTAACAACAAGAGTCATAAACCACCAGAGCTTCAAAAGAGGGAAAAAACTCCAGTGATTCTTTTAGTGGCTCGTGTGCCTGTTCTGCTCAGCAGAGTGAAGTCTAATGGCATCACTATTATATTGCAACAGCATCCCTATAATATCCCTGTGATCTGAAATGTACCATATAAACATAAGAGCTCTGGCATGAGGGGCATGAAAACACCCCGTGGAGCTGACACTAACAGCCACTCCACATCCCAAATCCGCAGTTCCTCGCCAGAGAAGTAAAGCAATCCGTCACCTTCACCACAACTTGACCGACTCCACCAAAGACAGAGAGAGAGAGTGAGGTACGCTGGGAGATAGTCCATCCGCAACCTCAGCGCGCGTCTGGTTGCTTCTCACCGTGTGCGCAACACAAGCCGTGCGATGTTTCGAAGCGCAAATGTGAGACAGCGCAAAACGTTTTGTCTCCTGCAGCACAGATCGGTCCATGTGGGTTTCCGTTAGGGGGACGACGACGGTGAGAGGGAGACAGACAGACAACGAGCGAAAGGTATGAGAGAGGCAGAGGAAGGGTCGGAGAAGAGACAGGAATGTCACCAACATTTCGGACGTGGAGACAAAAAAAGCGCGGAGACGAGTAAAGAGATGATGGAACAACCACAAAAAGTTTTTTTGGCTGTACTTACTGATCAAACCGTCCTTCGCGTTCGTCCTGTTGGACATGTTATTAGGTTATAAGAGTTGCAGCAGAGGACATTTCCATTCCCCGCGGGCTCGTCAGGCAACAACAGCAGCACAGGTTCCAAGGCTCAGCTCTGCAGATCCGTGCGCACAGGAGAGCAGCGCTCAGCATGAATGAGAGGAGAGCTGCGGTTAGACTCCGGCATCCCCCTGGTCGAGAGAGAGCGAGAGAGAGAGGGAGAGGGGGGTGGGGGGTGGGGAGACGGACAGACAGAGAAGTTAGTGACAGTAGTGCGCCCCCTGCCCGTTTGATCGCGTTACAGCAGCTCGCCAGACGCACCGCTCCATGACGCGCATAGGTGGCAGCATTGGACCCGGCACAGACTGCGGTGCTTGTGCTCTTCAGGCCCTTGTAGTTCTGTGGTATGGTTCAGACTCATAAATTACACGATAAAAGTTGTTTTAATGGGATCAGATTCTTTGTTATATTCTTGATAAAAGGCTGCTGCTATTCAGCCTGACTGATTGCTACTGTCATGGAGTAACGCATGGATTGGCACTGCTCTGTTTTCATGTCTCCCCTGCTGTGTGTATATGTGTGTGTGTGTGTGTGTGTGTGTGTGTGTGTGTGTGTGTGTGTGTGTGTGTGTGTCCGTGCGTGCATGCGTCTGTGGGGTGGGGGGCATATTCACCTCCTTTTATGTGCCTCATGTTTTTTTTTTTCTCTTGTTTCCCTCATGTCAGTGTGTTTGATGTATATATACATAAAGTGTGCAAGTCAGAGTGTGTCTGTCCATCATGGCGCTGTGTGCTTTGTATTCACTAACTTCTACTTCCCCCTTGAAATTTGACAAATCATCTCTATTTGCAGTTTTGACCTTGTGTGTTACTGCACTACACTTGCTGGCTGTTGGGAGTGACATTAAAGTGGATTTTCACTTTAAAATGTCAAATTTCCCTTTCAGAAAATTTGCATAGTTAGAAATATAGTTAGAAAAAACTGGGGGAAAAGAACACACTGATGCTTCTGTGGAAAAGATGCATGTCACCTCCGCTGTGCTCTTCATTTCCCAATAGGTCTTCTTCACAGCAGACACTTTGACTTGTCAAAGGTGTTACTATTACTATGAATGTTCTATTCGAGTGCATCAGCAGCAGTGTCTGAAACCGAAGCAGCTAAATGAATCCAGCCTGTTGTTTTTTCAGCTGCCAAGTTAATAAACTATGACAAAGATGATAATTATCACCCAATTCTGCTCCTTGGAGCTTTTTAGCCCCTTTTAGCTATTTGCTTCGGTTTTATAGTACATTTTCTGTTTACCTCACAGTTATGATTCTCATCAGCCTTGTTTCCACATGCAGCTGCTTTAAAGGACCTTTTTTAAAGTGATTCACCACAGTCTAGGTAGGCATAGTAACAGTGCAGCTTTCACAGGCTTATATCGAAAACTCACCTTGCTGGCACATTCAAGGACGCTCTGATATTTGAGATTTGGCAGTACAGCTGCTGCACAGCAACAATGTTTAATGCGAGTAACAACTAAATTCAAGTAATTCCTTTTGACACAGTTGTGCTCGCTTGTTTGTTCTTTTGGTTTAACAGTTTTCACTAGCTGTGGCATCGGATCTGCCATTTTTAAGAGAAAACAACTCTGACTTGTAAGTAATAAGCTTCAGGGTCCTGGTGTCAGACATGCTGGCTCACTACTGTGACTTATTGAGACACTTGAGTAGAGAAAAGGGTTTATTGTGCGATAAAAAAAAAAATCTGTGAAAAGGAAAATATGTGCATGATCAGAGAGGTTTTTAATAATGAGTCTGACAAAGAAAATATACAGTTCAAATTTAACAATTACGTTTGTGTATATTCATCTCCATCAACCACAAAACTAAACTAACATAAATTGTTGAAGATTATAAAACTGGATGGCGGTTATCAGAAATGTTTTTTTGTTTGTTTGTTTGTTTGTTTGTTTTTAAAGCTATATTTTTATTGATAGGTAAGTGAAGATGGACAGGAAGGTGGGGAGAAGAGTGGGGAAAAGACATGCAGAAATGATCAGCCCAGCTGAGATTCAAACTGCACGGCTTATGTGCCAAAGTAGTGTGCACTAACCACTCTGCTATCTGGACACTCTGGTTATCAAAAATGTTAAAAATTAGATAATAGTCATCCGGTTCAAACATAACAACCTCTAACTGCATTTGCAAGGTGAAATCCTTAATTTGTTGTACTAGAATCATATAATTACAGTTTTGACATCATGACTTCCAATGTAACATTAGATTGAAGAGATTTGCATGAAGGAGTGAAAAGTGAATAAAGGTGAGTAAAGGAGGATGCATTTTTAGCGTGTTTTCAAGCCAACACCTTTGTACATCTGCAAGAATTTGTACAGTATTCCTTCATCCTGAGCCCCTGCTGTGACCTCTGTGGTCCCCTTGCACGTATTAAATGTTGATATTTCTGCCCATATTAGTGATGACTAGGGAGTTTTCATACGGGGGAGATGAGGTGTCAGGTTGCCCCTCTCTACACGGAAGCAGAGGATGTGGTTACACGGATGATACTCTACTGCTCACATTACTGTGCGTGTGCATGCACATGTGCATGTGTGAACATCCGTTCCGCCAACTCCTTACTGTCTTATGTGGCTTGATGTGGCACTGCCGGTCACAGGGTTCATTTCTCTTTCTAAAAACATCTGAGTCATCCACATGTATCCCATTCCACTTTTAGTCATAAGGTTTATTTATCAAAACTCATCAGAATAGTAAATGTTTAAAGAGTTCATGTTTAAAAGCAGGAATTTGATTTAGCTCAAAGTAAAAGTTGACCATGTGTATGTCTGTATATTTACTTGCCTGTCATGATCACTGTCTGGAAATACCAATACACCACTGAAAAGAAGGGTAGTGAAATCACATAGCTGAAAATATCAGGTATCACTTCCTCCAAATATAAATAACTGTATCTCCAGGTCTTTGCAAAATAACACTATGTTGAGAATTTGTCCAATCCATTTCTTCTTTTGCATTAATCTGATTGACCATAACATTGCAACAACCTGGGCCTGTATTTACAAAGAATCTTGTGATTAAAAGTTGCTCTTACCAACATCATTCTAAGAAAAATCTTAGAATTCAAGGAATTCTAAGATTTTTCTTAGAATTTTCCCTTGGTAAGATAAAAGTTATTCACAAAGCATTTTAGGCCTTAAGAGAGCTGCTAAGGTGAAAAAGTGTTAAGAGGAGGGAGGAGGACTTTTAAGAAGCCTAAGAGTCTTAAACAGAAAAGATGGAGGAAAGACAGAGAGGTAGGAGAGATATTCTCTGTAGATATTGAACCACAGTAATTTAATAAGACGCTACCAGATTTCTCCTTTTTTTTTCTTCATTTCATTCATTGTTTTGGTCATTCTGTCAAATCAAACCACTTCTTACAAGGAGGCCAGCAAATATAGTAACCGCTGACAGCTGAGTCTGCATCCACCATTATTATCAAATAGATTAAGTGGTAAAATTACCAGCATGGTGAGTAAACATAGAAATAAGCAAATTAATACAATAATGGTCATGTGAATGAGGTACGTTCAAACATTTTGAAGCCGTGTAATATTTAATTTCATTTTGCTGAGTTTCATCATCATGACATAAAATGATTTTCACAATGACACATTTCTTAATCCAGTCTATGATATGTAAGTTCTGTGATCGTTTGATTTCACTGTCCATTCATTACTGGAAGCGCATTGGTTTTTTTTTTTTTTCTTTTATCCCTTTTGTAACAACCAATCACAGCGTTTAGAAGACTGCATCACCTAGCAACAGGGTCAACCACACCTCATCACTAAGATAAAAGTTTCTGTCCCCTCCTGAATCAGAGTTGCTTTCACAAAATTCCTGAATCACTATTAAGCTAAGATTCCTTACTAGGAATTTTTAGTGCTCTGAGAGGACTCTGACAATCTTTGTGAATATGGGCTGTGGTCTTCTGAAGATGCTGTGCTTTATGCCAACAAGACGTTAGCAGCAGACCCTTTATGTCCTGTAATTTGAGAGGTGGGGCCTGCGCTAACCACTGCGCCACTGTGCTGCCTCTCCCAGATATTTACAATTCAAAAAAGACACGTTGTTCAGCTGTACATGGATTTGTTCATAAGATGTTGGTAGACTGTCTCCTCTGTGAGTTACCATCATCTGGTTTGATCTGCAGGGGTTTTAACATGTGCATTTGCTGAACTTTAATTCCACTCTACTGTTTATTTATCTTATTCACTACCAACAAAGTAGAAACAAAGTGCAAGACCTCCTGTGTCTCACAAAAATTCATTCATTCAGGAAGAGACAAAGAGCCGACATTCAGTACTAAGAACAGCAAATGAAAAAGCTTTCATAAGCTCCCAGCAGCTAAATCATTATATCAACTAACAGAAGAAAAATAGACCTTTCTATAAAAAATGTTTCCTGCTTTTTGACTTTTTAAGTGCAAATACTGAACTAACAAAGCACGCGTGGCCTGTCAGCATGGAGATGCTCATGGTGTGAATGAAAATGTGTTTCCAGCGCCGCAATCTGTCTCCCTCCCTCTCTCATCCAGCTCGCTCTCATTTTATGGTTTGCTTGTATCTCCCCCCATCTCTACCACCTTCCAACAGAGCCTTGATCAGCAATGTCCATTTTATCCCATAAATTCTGGCTGATGCCAAATCATAATTAAATCTCCACAGAGAGCCGCCCAAAAAAGAAGCTAATTAGGTATTAAAAATAACTGTGTTTTTGTTCTTTTTTTTCCCTTTGCTTTTAGACACAAATCAAATGAACTTTTGTGTTTAAAAGTCGAGGTCTCATTTCTTATTTCTCTCTCTCTTTGTTTTGGTAGGAGTTTGTTTTATTTCACTTAGCCAATTCTTTCTGTTATTTTTTGTTTTTGATCAGTGGCAAAAAATCAGAGCTGTCCTTCTGATGTTCTGCTCAGCTCTAAGAGCAAATACTGCTGCAATTAGAGAAAGAGAAGACCAGTAGATGAAAAGAGAGATGTGAGAAGCAGGGTGAGAAAGAAAACAAAGAGATGGTGGCAAACAGAGATGGAGGGGTAGAAAAGACAAGGGAGTGGGTGGTGGGGGACTCTTCCATTGCAGCAGTTCAAAAGATGATCTGGCTTCTTTTGCTCTTATTTTGTAGCTGCTTGATCTCTGTCTCTAACGTGATGCACACCCACGCTCACCACACAGGTATAACCACACATACCAGGCTAAAAGGCCGGACTTCTTCCTAGCTTCCTCCTTTTGTCTCTCCTGGATGCATCTGTAATTACAACCCGGGCCAGTGATGAACAGCAGGAGAGGCTGCTAATGCTATAGCTAACTAGAAGCTTTCAACCTTTGATACTGTGTATCTGTGAGCGAAAGCCCACCCAATGAAAAAACAGCCACAGAAAAAACAAGGTGACAGGCTTTTGTTCATATTGTTTCCAAGGCCACAGAGAAACAGGGATGGACTAAAGATGCTGTTCATCTGCAGCATTACAGCTTCTCTTTTCTTTGTTTCCTTTTCGCTCTAATTCCTTCCAGAATGTTGCCTGGTGCAGAATTATTTTTGCTCTTCTTATTTAGAAGATGTTTCTCAATTAAGTCTGTTTTCTGTTAAGCTATGATAAAGGTTGATGGTATATGGGGACAAATTGTTTTGATCCTCATTACATCAATGATTTTTTTTTTTTTTGTCTTTTTTGCTAAAATGGGCTAGTGACAGTATTTCTTCATTATAATTTCAGCAGCTCTGTCAGACTAAATAGATGCTGGCACATTCATGTTTTGTGTTTTGCCTCATCTTGTCTAAACTGAGATGAGTCTGTGCCACTCACCGTTACCGTCAACAAAATGCGTTGCACTGTCTATATTCTTGTACTGAATTAAGAACACAGTATTACAGTCCCTATAAGATCTAATGTGGATCATTTGAAAAAGCTTTTATTTTGAAAGATAGTGGTTAGGAGGGGTAATTTAACCTAAGCAAATCAATGAGTAGGTTAAATTACTATCTGTTAAGGTTATGGGGTGATTGTGTTAAAAAGAAATCAGCACTGACTTTCAAAGGTAAACAGGAAACAGTCATCTCCAATGTCAGAGGGAAGGTTTGTTTCCTCTTCTATCTCTTACTCAAGATAGTGTGTAATAGACACACCAGTGAAAATCTACTCCACCTTTCAGGTAACAAAACCACTCAATGGGCTCTGCTTTTGAATGCCAGATGTAAAGAAACAGTCAGATTCTGTTCTTCTATGGTCCAGTTTCCATGTCCACACTCATGGACTCAGATTCTGAGGTATATCATCATTATATCTATTAGGACTGAGGTTTGTCCCACTGTCAACTCACCATGTTCTTGAGGTCTCTCTCACAGACTTTCTGAGTTGTATGTCCACCATTTTCTGTAAGGTGACATTTTTGCAGACTTTGCCAAAGAAGATTATTCACATTAGATAACAATGTGACATGAAGCACAAAAAAATACCTTGTCTTTCTGAAACTACACTTGTGATTTCATTTGTTCGCAGGTTTTATTCGCACTTTTTGTTATATATGTACAAACTTTTTGAAAATGTAGATGGATACATTTATTTCCCCTCATTACAGGTGCACAGAATTTATTCGTACCTTGAAATAGACACTGAAAATCTATGTCATGAAGTCTGTTTCTTGTCAATGCACGCACAACAACAAAGCAAGCATAATAATTCATGGACTATAGAAAGAAATGCACACATCATCATCACCCAGTTTCTAAAGTCAACATTTACATTTCATCTGAGCTTGACCTGGTTCTGATGGTGAACAGAAAAAGGTTGTACACCCAAGTCTTCCATTAGGGATTCAACAACAGAGGCGACGTGGATCATCACCCAGCCACTGATGCTTAGAGCTCACACACGCACGCACACACACACACACACGTAGGGAGAGAGGGAGAGGGAGGGAGAGAGAGAGCGAGAGACATAGAAATCATATCCTCTGGCGAATCTGTTCTCCATGCTTAAGCTTCAGCTGTCCCTGCAGGTAATGTATATTGCAGTACAGCCACTCCAGAGTGTTTCTTTTTTAGGTCATCATCTGATTCAAACACCTGAAAATTACATTTAGTCCATGACACTGAAATTTCCAGTAAGTTACAGATAAAGTCATCAGTGCCTTTCAAAATGATCCTGGGACTGCAAGGTGCATCATCAAAAGCTGTGTTTTTTTTCTCAGGTTAGATTTCTTCTTTAATGAGAAAAGGCACAGACATATTGCTTTTGTGGATTACAAATACTTTGGCTCACTAAGTGTGAATAACAGCAGTGGGTCTCAGAGAAAGTCTAAGACACTTTTCTCAACATTTATTCCAATTACACGCTTTGATGCACGTAAACACAAACGTCACCAGATCACTTGATTTACTGTTCCGATAAACATCTCATTTGGAGACTTCATCTAGAAGGAAATCAGAGTGATAGTATTAAGCTACACACACTGATGGATGTTAATGTTGCTTGTGTTGCATCCATACAAATTTGTCGGCTGTGTGTAAGCAAAGCGCAGCAAGAACAGTACTATTGATGTGTATCAGTAAAAATACAACCATGAATGGTCTCAGTTCAGGCTCTTTGGCTTTGAAATGTGGAGCAGATGTCATGATGCAGATATTAGAGTGCAACCCTCTTTTGGCATAACTCTGGAGCTCAGGATAGCAAGGAATTCTGGGACAAAATAAATGTGTGTGGATGACACAGCAGGAGAGCAGCAAAATGAAAGCGTAATGGGAAAAATGCTGTTGATCATAATTGCCGGTGGTGAAATTGCTGGTCTGTATTTCCTCTAAAATTTCCCTGTGTGTCACCATTCACAGGGGCTCTAGCATCTGCAATTATTGCTCTGGGAAGAATTCGGCTTGCATCTCTATATCACCTCCTCCTCCTCTTCCAATTCCTCCTCCCCTTCTTCCTCTTCCATCTCCCCCTCTCTTTATCCCCCTCCTTCTCCTCCTGCTCTGGACCAATTTGGGGTGGCGAGGCGATGGTTATCTAAATGCAAAGTGATGCTGTAATAGCACTCGCTGAGGAGGCGTAAACGACTCGTGAGACCCAGAGATGGAGGGATGGGAGGAGGAGAGCCAGAGGGAGGAGGAGGGGGGTATCAAATAAGAGAGATACATACAAAAGAGAGGTGAAGGAGGAGGAGGCTGTGGTTGAACAGCAACCAGATTGAGAGCGAAACGAGTGAGAGAGAATAAAATCTGGGAAGAAAAGCAGCAAAGAGGAATAAATTGAAAGAGGGGTGGAAAACTTGAGGAAGAGAAAGAAAAAAGAAAGGCATCTAGAGATGGAAAAGCAGAGAGAACCGCTGAAAACGAATGAAAGAAGAAAAGGAAGGAGAAAGATAAAGACCAACTGAGAAGAGGAAATGAAGACAAAAACACTTGCAGATAAATGAGGGAGACTGTCTTCACCAGAAAAGAAGAAGCACTGATTGTTTATTAAGATGCCTAAAACAGTTTATGTGTATGTTTCCCTGACCAACACTTCTTACGTTCATGTGAATAATGACTGTTGACTCCCACAAGCAAAGTTGGAAGTAAAGAGACATGGAAACTGGCTGGGGAACATGCTCAAATTAAGTGTGAACTCTGCCGTTGGAGATCCCAGTCTATTTCCTCTCTACAGAGTCCATGTGGTCAGTAGACTTCTCCTGACAGACAAACACAATGATAAGTATCTTTTAGCAGTGCATGGAGTATCACAGCATCTTTCAACAGCTGTTTGGTTTTACAAGCATTAACTTTAGTTGTGCTTTTGGCTTGTTTCCTGACACAACAAAAGTGTTCTGGGTTAGGCTTGGCTCTAAGGATGGCAGGTGTTTCAATTGGTCAGTCTACCACTTTAGTCCAAACTGAAATGTCTCAACAATTGCAAGATGGATTTCTGTGAGATTTTGTAAAGATATCCATAGACCTTGGAGGATGAACCCTAATGACCCTTGACATAACTAAAAGTACCTTGGTGGTGCAGTGGTTAGCTTCCAATCAAGAAGGGTTTGGGTTCAAACCTGTCAGCTTTGTTGTACTTGTGCCCATGGAGGTTTCCCCCAGGTACTCTAGTTTCCTACTGCAATCCAAAGACAGATTAGGTTACTGCTCTAAAATGTCCATAAGCATAAATGGTTGGTTGTTTCTATATGACAGCCCAATGATTGGTCAGCAACACTAAATGTCAGCTGAGATTGGCTCCATACATTTATCCATCAGCTAAAACTCTAGTGTCAACACTCCCAACTGGACAAGACAAGACAAAGAAAATAAGGAGCTAAAGAACACATCAAACCACAGTATTTACTCGGTGCATATGTTGCCTTCCTAAATATCTTCACAAGACTGTCACAACGAAGCCAATATCCGCAAGAAGAAAATACCAGCGACCGAAACACACACACTGATCAGTCTGTCTATTTCTTTTTGGCCTGCAGTACAGCTGTCCGTAGGGAGTGAACGCATCACCTCTTGGCCTGTACTAACAGACCAGTTTGTCTATCCACGTCCCAGCCAAAGTGTTAGCATTTAGCTCATTGATTTCCTCCAGTCAGCTGCTGTGATTAATCCTGAACAGGCAGCCTGCCCTGCATTCGTAATGGCACATCTTCCACTGCACAGGGGCAAAGAGTCTTGGACAGGGCATACTCATTAGACGTTCACACATTTGCCCCGATCTGACATTGTGTCTGGGTTTTTCTGCACTTGTTGACAATTGGGACAAGCTGACAGTTAGGTAAGAGTTTCAACTATTTTCAGTCCATATTAGCAGCATTTTATTAGCAGCATTTTGAAACAGAATAAACTGTGCAGTGTCCTGCTACAAGAAAGCAGCTATTGATTTACACAAGGGGAGAAATGGGATGCTTAAATAGAAAACAAAATATGTTTCTGCACTCTCGATGGAAACAGAGTTGTATTTTAATAACGAAAAATATTAATTTCAGAGATTTAAAACAGATTTACTTGGTGATCAGTTGGCATCCAATAAATGATGATTAATGAACGTTATTTAGAGTTGCACTTTGTTTGCCAGAATAGATAATATCATATGAAATGTTAAAACGACAGAAACTCTTTAATTGTAAGGGGCTTCTTGACATCCAGTGGCTGCTCATTTGAGTTGTTCTTAGAGGACATAAATTGCTGAAAAAGTTAATCCCAGTTCTAATAGTAAGGTGTCAGAACACACAGGCCATCACAGTTTATTGTACATTCAGACAGGTCAGGGTACCCATGCTGCCCCATGTACCAATGGCACCTATAATGAGTGAGTGTCAGAACTGGACCATGGAGCAGTGGAAGAAGGAGGCTCGGTCTGAACAATTTTTTCCTTTAGGTCATATTGGTGACCGTGTAGCGGAATCAATGCCTCAACAGGTCAGGGATGTTTTGATGGGAAAAGGGACCTACAAAATATCAGGCAAGTGGTCATCATGTTATGGTTTCCTAAATTCCTCAATGTTAAATTCTGGACCATCAAAATTTTATTTTGTACAGATTTCACTTAATATTGTCAAAACCTACCCAATGTTAATAACGAACTGATGGTGACTGCCAACTTATTCACTACATGATCAAGTCAAGTTTTATTAATGTAGCAGCAAACATAGCAAAGATCATCTCAGTGCTATTTCCTTATAGTGCAGGTCTAGACTGCCCTGTGATCATAACAGTATATTGTATTCTCTCGTCTCCTAGTAACATTAGAGACCTTTCTCCATAACTGCAGAAAATTGCTGGGTTTCAAAAGTTGCTAACAAAATTTGATATCCCATCAGGTGTTGGTGCATGGCTGTGTCTGTAGATGTAAACCACAGCTTACTTTCTTTCACATATTCTAACATGTTTTCAAAACCATTTTCAAATGATATTCACACACTAAGGTCTCCGAACTCGAGTTTTCTGAGTAAGAAAGGCCAAGGTTGTACAGACCTTTATTTTTGTGCAGCTTTTCTTTGTGCGGTTTTATTCCTTTCAGAGCCTTTTCACCTCCTACTGCAGATGTTCTCAATGATGTGGCTTTACTTATAATGGACGTCCTTACTCAAGAGGCACAGTTCATTCGTAATCCAAGTGTGTGCATGTGTGCGCCCACACGGAACAAGTGCTCTCAGTGAGCGGGAGAATGTCAGGGTAAAACTGACAAAAAGATTTGTTTTCTAAGAGAAAATTAAAAAACTCAAATTGATGTGCATTAAAAGCTGCTACTTAGGGCAAAGTTACCCACTCACCTATCCCCGTCAACTTTATGTGGTAGAAAACCTAATGGAATTTAAATTGAACAAGGAGTTTGAACCTTGATAGCTTATGTTAGACATTTCTCTTGCTGCAGAGTTCAGTGTGCAGCAGTTGTATTTGGATGTTACATGGCTGAACATGTAACATTAGAGAGCTGAATGCTGTGGTTTGATGATGTTCTGTTAACAACAGTTTTCCAATCCAAATTTCAGGCTTAAATAGTCACATTCAAGCGACAAGTTTCCTCAAATTTCACACTGATCAAGAATAAAAAAAATCAACTCAGAGCCTCTCTCACAAACACAAATGAGCCTGAGTTTCTGGCACAGACAAGGCATAGAACTGTGAAAAGGAAAAGAGGAAAATGACAGAGCAATAATTAAAATATTTTAATGAGTTTGAAGGCCAAACTCTGGCTCTGACTTTGTGTAGCCTTGTATAACATAAGCTTGCGTAGCATTCAAGGATGAACTGTGTGACGACCAACAACGAGATTGAAAATAATGTTCATGTAAAAAAAAAAAAAACATATATATGCAGCAAGCCACATGATAGCTGATATTTGTGAGAAAAGAAATTATGTATACTTTTATGCATAACCAGAATTATACAGAGTGAGCTGTGTGTGCATGTGTGTGTGTGTGTGTGTGTGTGTGTGTGTGTGAGAGAGAGAGAGAGAGATCTGTTTACATGGAGAGGAACAGCACGGAGAGAAACAGAATCCAATATGCATGATTTCTTTAAGTTGTTCTTTCATGTTGCAGTTTCACTGAGCATGTACAATTCTGTGCAGTTAGAATTCACCCACTTATCACTACAAGGTGTGTGATGAAGTAAAAGCCTGAGCTCTGCAGCTCTCCATCAGCCCCACCCCTCTGTCATCTTTATGCATCGTCAAGACAAGAGAAACTTATGTCCAGCCCTATTGAGAAACAACAATATTGGTATTTTACAGGTCTGTAAAATCCTGGTCCAGATTGTGTCCAGAGCCAATATTTTTATAATCCCCACTTTATTTGAGCATGCTGACTATGGTGTGGTTGTATTTTAACAACTAAAAACACTCATATAGGTTTTTTGCTTCTGCACCTCTTGCTACACAAACACCAAGGTTTGTCTTCATTCATTGGGGATTTAATTCTCAGGGACACTGGCCTTTTATGTGGAGTGACATTCAATGGAACATAGCTGCACTCACACAACGCAGAAGAGAAACTATTAACAGCAAAGCTAGCGGGCAAACAAACACAAAATCAAGCCGTAAGACAAGCTTAATAAGTGTAAAACCAATCTTTGGCACGAAGAGATATCAAATTTTATGCCTAAAACTTCTCTGCAGCTGCGAAGCCACGTGTCATAAATTTGTGGCTAACTAGGACATGTCTGTATACAGAGCTAGGTCAGAATGGGGAAAAATAATATTCATGTACTTTATGCTCTGCTCTGAAAAATGTTTTTTTTTTTTTTTTTTTTTTTAAAAAAAAAGTAAAAATCAGAAATTCAGAATTCTAACTGGTGGCACCATAGTGCAGAGATTAGCACTGTCTCTGTACTTCTTGGGTTTAAACTGATCCGAGGCCTTTCTGTGTGGAGTTTTCATGTTCTCCATGAACATGTACATGTGAGTTTTCTGTGGACGGACCCAAAGACTGTGTGATGCATAATGAGGGGATGGAAGAATGGATTATAGCTACACATAAATAAGCAGGATTACATACATGCCAGTTTTATGATTATGACTAAAGGTATTTTTGACTAAAAGACTTTTTAAAGTTCAGTTATTTACTCACATAAAAGATGCCTAACAAACAGGACTCTTGTAGAATACAAATAGTTCACCTGTTGTTTGTGCCAGTACTGGTTTTTAAGGTTTGATGCGTATGTGAATGTAGATGCTGAAATTTTGTTTGCATTGAAAACATTTTTTCAGAGAAAAGCAATATTATGGATGTGTCAATTTTAATTAGTACAATAGTTATGTCAGTGCCAATTTGTTTTCAGTTACTGGCAACGTTTCAAAGTAATCTGGTCCAACTCCATATGTAGCTAATGGGATGATATTGTGATCCGAGTCCAAAATATTTTTGGGTACCATTTTTTTGTGTGTGTGTTCAGCTTTAAGTCTGAACAGGTACCTTCTCAAATCTGGTAAGAAAGTTGATTTATTGGTTTAAAAAGAAAACATGATTCACAAACACAATTATGAAAATGAAAGTGAAAGTGATTCCCATTCTCTCAATGAGCATAGAGAACACCATGCACACAACGAAATTTGACCTCTGCATTTAACCCATCACATACGTGAGCAGGGGGCAGCCTGGACAACGCCTGGGGAGCATGTGTGGGGACGGTACCTTGCTCAAGGGTACCTCAGTGAGACCTTGGCAGTTGGTGGATTTGAACCTGTGACCTTGCAGACCCAAATCCGCTTCCTTAACCATGAGGACTGTTTTGATGAAATCTGCCTTTGCAAGCTTGCAATTACTCAACATGTTTCTTTACATGTTTCTTGTATACATTTTCTGTAAAGTAATGACAACCAAATGAAGTGCAGAAAATCAAAAATGCAGAAGTTACTTTCATCAAAAATATAGAAACAGGTTGAAAAACAGAGAAAACCCCACAATAAAGGACCTGAGCATCATGACTTTAACTTTACATTGCAACATAGAGCCTGAGCTGGGTAAGTACTTCAGTGAACACCATCTGCCTATTTAAAACTTGATGAAGAAAGAAAGTTAATAAACCTGGACTCAGTCTCTGCTTTTTTCTCTCAACATGTATGAAAGTGAGTCCTGAGATTCTGGCCATTACAGAATCTCTCAGGGAATTAAAAAAATATCCCCTGGGCAGCCCCCCAATTGTTGCACAAATTAATCCCCATTCCCAATTCCACTGTTTGCCCCCCAGCTCCCCTTTCAGAATTCTCCCTTTTCAATTATTTCTCCCTCCTTTTCTAATTTCTAGTCACCATTGGAGATATCAATGGTGATGAGAGTGGAGAGGGGAGAAGAGGAGAGGAGTGATTGCGTTATTAATTGCTCTGATGTGGATTAGATGTGAGCATCATGGCCAGCCCCTCCACCTCACCACAGCCCTGCACCCCCCCATCTTCCAATCACATTTCAATTAATAACAGTCAGCCAGGC
The DNA here is from genome assembly GCA_016801845.1 of Polydactylus sextarius. NCBI lineage: Eukaryota > Metazoa > Chordata > Actinopteri > Polynemidae > Polydactylus > Polydactylus sextarius. The sequence continues at coordinate 24,370,685 of CM028909.1, read as the reverse complement.
AGCACCTCAAGATGTGCGAGCAAGATGATTGGCCTGTCAGTCAGAGCTGCTAGGGAGCATTTGCAATTTGTCACCAGTTTCCTCTCTTTCTGTCTCTCTCTCTCTACACAATCCCTCATTCTTGTTTCCATCTCGTAATCCTTCTCTCTTGCTCCTCTCATCTGCCTCTTCACCCATTTTTCCCCCCATCTCAAAAATCATGCCACATTTCATCTATTTATTCATTTTCCCATGATAGTTTGGTCAGCATCAAAAGGGACTGTCTTTATTTGTGTGTGTGCGTGTGTGTGTGTGTGTGTGAGAGAGAGAGAGAGAGAGAGAGAGAGAGAGAGAGAGCATGTGGACGTGCACGTGGATCTGTTAAGAGGGTTTTCTCCTGCCTGAGATGCATGCAACTTTAAAAACTGTCATCCTGCACCACATTTCAAATGAGATTAGAGACAACACAGCCATTTTCTATTAAGGGATGTATGCTCTCATGATAACCTGCAGCCCAGGACTAGCTCACACTGAAATACACAAACACACCTCAGTAATTTCTCTTTAATGCCCCCTCCTCTTATAGCTATCTTCTTTCATCACCTGCCTTTCTATGTGTTACAGTAAATATGAGGCCTATAAGGATAAATGGTGCCACTATGGCTTTTTATTTTCATTTACAGCTCCATCAAATATTCCTTCCAATGACTCTACATCTAAACGCAGCACCTTATTTATTTAACTCTCCGAAGCAGGAAATGAGACTTGTGGTTTAACAAGCAGCTACAGTACCCCATGATGTGTAGATATTTACTGACATTATGAGCTAGGTCAGTCCCAGCAGCTCCTCTAAATTTACTGCAATTCTTAAGAAAACCCCACTAACTCTTGAATGTAGCTGGACTCAAAGCAACCCTGAAAGTGAAAACACAACTTTTCAGGAAATTTCAGATTAAGGAAACCTCAACCCCTATCTCAAGCAACATGCTCATGCAGCAACAATTACATGATAATTACATGATCACAATAAGTATGACTATGTGCTGGACAGAGACAGTTGTCAAAACTGCAAGTAGTAGTAGACAGTAGTAGACAGACAATAGAAACAAGAAATTATATCATCATCAGGCACTCTTGTCACATAACGTATGATTTCTGCCCTTTCAGTCATATGAATTAATACCAAGCAGCGTAAGCAGCTAAGGAGATCAAGAATGTAAAACAACAATACAACAGCAATATCGGGATTATCTTATAATTGAAGGATCTCCATCTCTACCACCTCCAAACATTTTTCTCTACTGTGCTGAGCTACAACACAGGTATATACCAATGTAACATACCTATATAGTCTAAAAATGTAGGCTATAAAATGCTAGTGAGTAAAAACTCTTTTTAAAAATCTACCAACTTGTATTTAGAAAAGGTCCTGGAGATTATAAAAGTATTAAATCAAAAAACAAAACCTTTATTAACACAAATGGGCACTAGAAAAATACATAACCACCAACCAACCTGCAGCAGCAAGTCTCTCCAAACTCCACAGGGATCAGGATTAGGATTAGTATCCACAGGCTAACAGGGTAACAAGCACTGAGTCCACTGTGTGACTGTGGTAAGTGAATAAATCTGGCATGGCCCTGAAGCCCCTCAGCGATTTCTTTGGTATTCTTTGGTGTACGGGCTGCAAGTCAGCATTTTGGGACAGTGACAGACCAGAGCTGGTATCAGCTGCAGAAGAGTCTAGTTGAATCTGGAGGTTTGTATGAGTGTGTAGAACTGAATGGTCTTGGCAGTGGGTGCAGCTCTGATAAGCCCAATGGGGGAAATATGATTCAAGCATTTACCACCTGCAGGGTTTATAGCAAGATAAATTTTGCCACAGAGTACTAAAGTGAGTTTGTGGCATGATTTAGTGGTATAATGATTTCCCTTTACAAACAGGTTAGAGTTATTCACTGCTAGTAGAAACTAGCTGCTTCACCAACACTAAGCTAATCAGTCCTCACACATTGATCTTGGTTATTGGGTTAATTAATGCAGTAATTGAATTTCAAACTATAATTTTTAACACTGAAAATAAGTCATCATTACCCAAGACTACTAAGTGGAGCACATCTGAGCAACGATATGGAAGTTATATATAAATATGTGAGAAAAGGCTGAAGCAGACTGTTTATCAGATTCCTTTACCCAAAAACCACAGGGACACTGGTGACTTTGTCCATTTATTTTCTGCTGTGTTTTTCTCTAATTTTCTCACCCATTGCTTTTTCTCAGCATACAATTTTTTGTTCTTCCTGTACAACATGTTTCATTTCAGAGTAATTCCCCTGGTCTTCAGCCTATGATCTATAATACACAATGACTGGACACAATCTCCAAAAGAGCTTGCAGCAATATCTCTGAGTGTATGTGTGTATGGACACGTGTTCTTCTGTCACAATATAAAATATTTTTCTGCCAATATCTGAAAATGTGCTACTTGTTACAGAGTGTCAGGGAAACCTCCAAAGTATTTTATTAAATACTGCTCTGTTTTGTTTGTGCCTTATCTGATAGGTGACGGCAACTCCTGCAGGAATAACAGCAAACTAAGCCTGAGCTTCCTGACCAATATGTCAGAGACCATGCAGCACAACGCTATACTGACTCAGGTCAGATATTTCAAGGAAATCAACACTGGGTCAGTTACACTGGGATAGGGTCATCGATGTTTATTTAGACTCCAGTTTCAGTGAGTTTTTACAGGTTCTTCTGCTCTGGTAGAGAAGTTATCACCGTGCTCTGACTCGGTTTAGCTCTTCTTAGTTCTGTGGCTCAAACATAATTACCATTATCTTTAAACAAACTTGAGGTAATCTTGGCATCATGTTTAACATCTAAGAAAATTTTAGTATGACATTTTCCAAGAGATTAATAATTTGCTGCTGGTTTTGAGTTTTGCTGTCATTAAAACTGCTTCTGCACCAAAACAAGCATCCTGCGCTCAGCTTTTCATATGTGATGCTGCGACCACAGTTGGTGACAGCATCCACGGAGCTCATGAACACTACTGACACATAGTTATCCCAGCAGACACGGCAGGGAAATGGATTTTTCACAGATCTCAGAATGGAAATGACAAGGAGACAAATCAATTTTTTGTTTTTTAGTTTTTGTTTTGTTCAGATGCTGGGTGCCTTCTTTATGGAAACAGATTGTCACAAGACTATTCACAAAACTCTTGTTTTCATAAATTCACTACCAAGCTGTAGAACTACAAACCTATTTCAAAAGAATATTATAAAAATATCAAGACTCAAAGTAATAGTGTATTTCTAAAGGTAAAGATTCTTGTAGAGGCTCTATTCAAGTTTTTGAAGTTATGTCTCCATTGAAAGCATTTCATACTGAAAAGCTGAATTGTAATCTGCAGGATCCTCATTCAACATGTTTTCTGCATCTTTGTTGCTAAGCAGCATTTCTTGTGGAGTTTCTGCACCACTCCTCCCAAGTATCACAGTAAAGTCACCAACTGCAAAGAGGAACAAACAGAGTTCAACACTGAATCCTCAAGCTGCTCTGACTGTGATGAATCATCAGCATCACTGACCAACCAAACAGCTTTTTGTTCTAAAGTTCCCATCATGCACAAGAAGCAGAACTGGAAGAAATAAAGCCTGATGTGAAAACTGAGGTTGGTCGATATGAAATATTTCAGGCTGATGCTGATGCATATACCAAATTTAACACTTGCAGGTGGTATAGCTTAAAAGATGATTAGGTTGGTGGTTTGATTCCTGCTCCTGCAGTCTGTAAGTTTGTATTGCAGTGAGAGTGTTGTCAGTATAGATGAGCACTATGTATAGAAATGCAGTGTGAATGTGACTCATGGTATAAAGCACTTTGAGTGCTCATAACAACTAGAAATACACTATGAAAATGCAATCCATTAATAAAGATAAGAACTGGGAGCAGGATATTTTACTGTTTAAATGGCATCAGGGCAGCACTGCACTGGGAAGTATTTTTAGAAAATTATGATAAAAACAACTATATAAGGCAAGCCGATATAAATGACATGACCCACTGAACAAACATAACTGTAAACCAGTAAATCAGATGGCCAATTAATCTTTTGGGTCCTTGTGATAATAATGTTACTGATGTGTTTCTGCTGAGCCATTAAAGATGGTTTATGATCAGTTTCTATATAGACAGTCTTGAACAACGGACGCAGGCAGAATTAAAAACAGTCAATACTGAACTGCTTAAAACTTGCTGATGTGGTTTTGACTCAGCTTTAAAAGACTTTTTAAACTTACCAGAACAAAACTATTTTACTATTTCAATTATTTTAATTTCCACAGCAAAAGTCTTTCACTACAGTGAAAGTTTCTGTAGGCAACACTCTCCAATATGATCACCCCTAAAGTTAAATCAAACTAATTAACAAGATATAATGTGACTAAACACTGTATAATATCAATCGTGATTATTGATAGGGAACAGCAAAGACTTATGCTGATTTAAGCTACTGTTTTATGAATAAAAGACGGAGAAGAGCAAACAAAATGGAGCCATTTTTTGAAATGGTTGAATTATCAGCCTTATATCAAAAAAAAAAAAAAAAAAAAACTGTGGGAATGCTCTGATTGACAAGGCAGATGTCCCCCTACATCCCTCCCCCCAGCTCCCACATGGAACAGCAAACACACAGCTGAGCTTAAGGAAGCAGGAATGTGAGGAGAAATGAGAAAAGCCTTGGCCTATCTTCTTTTGGCTGAGTGGCTCTGCACCACCGTCTCTCGCTCACTCCGCTCACTCTTCTTTCTTTATTAAAAAGAAACACATGTAGTGTCGAGGCGTCCAAGTATGAAATTCAATTCTCATCCCCCAAACGGTGTTTTTATTAAAGCCGTTACTATCACGGTGAGCAGGCAGGGCCAGGCCAGCTCAGCTTGGCTCGGCTCAGCTATGTGGGTACATACTGTACAAGGGAGGAAGAGAGGGAGGGGACGGAGAGCATAAGAGAGAGGAGGGAGGGAGACTGGCAGAAAAAGAGAGAGAAAGGATACAGTGTGAACAAGGCAGCGAAGGATTGGGGCAGTCAACAGCACAGCGACAGAGGGGCTTAATTTGCCCAAAAGGCAGCTCAGCCTCTTATGCAATTTAACCAGGATGTGCTTGACTTGAGCTTGGGTTAGCGCCCCAGCATGGCCTGGTGCACAGAATCAATTGTACATTGGACAGAGAATTACACTGCAGTCTCGTTTGCACTGTGTACATTAATTTCCATCATCATGATAACGTTGCCCTCAATTATGACACAAAAGAAGCAGTTTTCTGATTTGACAATTATTATTCCTCCCTTACTCAACTAGTGAGAAAAAGACAGGTGGGCTCTGTAAACAAAACAAAACAAAAAAGAAAACTACTCTGCAGGGGTGGGTGGATGCCACAGATCTAATTTACAGTTTAAACATTCGGTAAAGAAAACTGTTCTACTTGTAACAACAGTTAAGATAACTCACACTCTACATGTAGCCACACTAGCATTTAGATAGCACAAGAGAACTTATTGTCTTGGGAAATATGTGAAGGTTGGTTACCTTGAGATGTAGGACAGTCAAAAGAAGTGAGGCCTGTACTGCGAAGCAAGATCTGTTGTTATCCAGGTAACGTCAAGCTTAACTCGAGGTTTTCAGTCTTAATAGTGGTAAGTCAACAAGTTAAGTGATACTTGGTGCAGATTAACTTCAGAGGATCACATCAAAACCTGTCAACAGCTGAAACTACTGAACAGTCAGATCACTGGAAATTATACTGGATATTATAATTGGAAATTTCAAATGTCAAATTAACCTCAGGCAAAAACACTCATACGCAAGAAACTTAATAATAAAAACATAATAATTCATGTAACTGCAGCATATTCTGTAAGTATATTCAATACACAATTTTTTCTAGTGTTTCTCTTCTACCCTAGTCATGTGATCAGGTTTCCTCTCGTATTATATTGATGTTTTTGCATCAAGATCAGGAGATCGAAGGCTAACTGAACCAGTTGATGACCTGCTTCGTGTGACAGTTTCGAAACTGTGGTTGATTAATTCAGTGAAGACTGATAACAGAAAATCAGCCAAGTTGAACATCAGCTGACATATTAAACACCAACAACATGTGTTCACCTCACCAAATCAAATCAAATCAATCAGTTTGACTCAACACATTTCTGCACTTCTGCCCAAAAGTCCTCACAATAACTGTCTTGTATATATAGTTTAAATATTTGTCAGCTTGACATCAGAAATTCTAACATCTACTACGGGTAGACTACCTACCGGACGTGCACCAGCAGCTCATACCTCCTGTCTACATGAAATGTGACTCAGCCATGTTTTTAAGTAGCATGTCTCATGCATGTCTGACAAAACTGATAGGCTCCTATTTTAAATCAAAGCTGGTGTCTCCACAGGCCATGAAACAGCTCATGTTTTACTTGTTCTTCACAGACACATTCACAGCTCAGACTCTTTCCGGCATTCAAATATATTTTTGTCTGCTTGACGCACACACAACTATAGAGATGCTGTAGTGGCCTGTGAGCACTGCCAAAACTAGAATTATCACACAGTGGTGCTATGTGTCTGTGTGTACACACTGATGGAGGCTTTATGCTACATCCAACAGTGTTTGTCAGATAGCTTCAGAAACTCCCTCTCATTCCACTAACACCTTTCTGACGTCAGATGGGGAGGTTGTGCAGCTGATTTTGAAAATCGGTGACCCAGCATTCACACCCACTTTGTGCCATGTTCAGGTGTGCAGTTTTTTATTTGTTAAACAGCTATTTGTGGCACTTTTAACACATACAACTGAGCGCACCACTATGAATGTTGTCCTGGAGAGACCATCTGAAAAGATACGTCATAAACCCTATTTTTAAACAATGTACCATCTTCCTGGTCACACCGGATCAAGTAAACACTTGACGTCAGATGTGGTTTGACTGTGCATCTCATCAACTAGTCTCAACAGACCATAGACTGGCCCTTAAGCTGCTGCTGCTTTCCATACCTGCTTTCCTGACACTGACTCAGTGGTTATATAACACAACTTTATAGTTAAACTGTTGTGATATGCAGTGGCATATTATACTCTGTGGAATCTGTTATACATCAGGAAATCAGTGTTCAATCAAATCAAGACTCAGTTTACCTCACTCTCTCTTTGAAATCAATTTCTATCACAGTATATTTCTGTTGTGTCTCTGCAATTTCAATCTTACAGTTCTACTTGTCTTTTCGGGCCTGAAATCAGAAAATATATCAGAATTGTCAAACACTAAGCCTTTGCTAGATCTTGCTGCTGTGCCCCTACCCCCTTCCCGACAGTAAATACACAGTTGACCCTGTCTGTGCCTGAGAGAAAACAGCGCATCGTGGCTAAACTATTCTGACAGCCCTGCCCTTTTTATACAAGAGGAAGATGAAGAGGAAAAGGGAGAGCTGGAGCACTGGCTGGGTTGCCTGGTTTATGATGATGGGGGGTTGGGGTCATAGGGGAACAATGCAAACAAGTGATGAGGAAGTCGCAGAGGACAGGGAGGAGAGAAAGTCAAGAGATTTCAGCCTCGTGACTGCGAGGCTGACAGCATTGTTGGTTGGCTGGATGATTAGATGGGAGGTTGTGTCATTGGTTGGCTGAATTCAAGACTTGCAGGTTGACAGGCTCCATGGTTGACTGACTGGATTTCTGACCAACAGGCTCACTGGTGGTTCGGTGGCCAACTATGTGGCAGGCTGACTGGCTGACAGAGCTCTTGACGGGTGTAAAGGTTGGCTGCCTGTCTCTGTGGATGGCTAGTTGACTGTCTGCACATTCATTATTCATCCTCTGTATCTGATGATGTGGGTCAAGCTCAGTTCTGGCCAGCTGGGGCTGCAGACAGGCAGACGGGCTCTGCAGTGAGCAAGGCCTTTAAGCTACAGCCTGCAGCAATACTGCACATGCTGCAGCATCAGCAGAATCCTAATATACTGTAGTTAACTCTGAGTCCTAGTGTTCAGACATTAAATTAGGCTATTTTTAATAAATGAGCACAGAATGGAAGAGCAGGAGACAGGAATGACTTTATACCCAGGACATTAAAACTACTGCCATGTTTAATACATACTGTCCAATTCAGTTTTCAACCTGATCAATGACTTGACCTGATGATTAGCATTTTGAACAATAAATGTTATGACAACAAGTGTAGTACTGTAAACAGGAAGACAGAGACAGAGCTAGCCTGGCTGTCCATGGGTAACACTTGCAAGCATCTCTAGAGCTCAGTAATTAACATGCTAACTGGTAACATGATATCTTGTAATTAGCTGCCTGCACTAGCTTAATATTTACAGCACAGACACAAGAGTAGTCTTGCACTCCTCTAATTCTGAGATGGTGCTGGAACATTTTGTGCATGTGAGACCATTTGACTTTACACTGGTGTGTACTGTATAGCCCCTGGGAAATAGCCATATCCTCATTTTCTAAACACCATCACTGACAAAAACTTACATCCTCTCCTATCCTCTCCTCTCCTACTCTATCAAATTAAATACATGACAACCTAAAATGGTTACAAACTTAATTTGCAACAAAGATGAGATTTCAGCAGCGATAGATAGAAACTAAACAACGCATGTTTTCCCCTCAGAAACCTAATCTGTTGACTTGGTTGAGCACTAAAAACTCACACAAACCTGAACACTCAACTCAGATCCTGTTGATACCAGCCCTCCCACAGATTCTTTGTCATGACTCTTGCCATAGATGCCAAACTGCAGCCCACACACCTGTGAATTCCAAAGATACTACTTGAGAGCTTCAGGGCCAGATTTGTTCATGTGCTAACATATGAGTTGCTGGAGTTTTGTTTATTTACTGTACAAACACACAGGTAGCATCAACACAGTGTTATGACAGTAAGATAAAATGTCCTGATTCTCATAATCAATCAGCTTTATGTTGTCTACTGCTTTGCTTCCATTCCACAGCAGCATATCATCTTACTGTACTCTCAGGTGCAAAACACTCTGCTAGAAAACTCAAAATACCCAATGCATTTGGAGATGGCCACCTCATATACAGAGGGGAAAAACACTCAAACATCCCAGAACTACTCTTTGCAAGAAAGTGATTATATGCATTTCCCAACATCCTGAACAATACCATTAAATCCAAGTAATGCATTAGGGCTTAAAGTTGCTCAGTGGATTCACTGGAGTCATTGGATGCAGACTGTAGGTATATTCCTATCATTGGCCACATATCTCATATGGGACTCTCGCTCCCCCTATCTGTCCATGACAGTTTTTTTTAAAAAATCCCCTCACTATGGGAAACAACCACAATGTCCAAGCTAGCAACCCAATAATGATAATGGGTGCAGCTGGCCCATTTTCCTGAGCTGACATAGCACTGTGGAGATTGTTCTGCCTATGTAAGACTAGGGTGTATGTGACTTTACACTTTGGCTATGGCACCTCGGTATAACACAACATATCCTAACAGAAAAACAAAACAGATACAGTGAGGAGATATCTTTGAGTTTTAAGGGCCAATGAATGGAAATGTTAATCATGATGAGTTACAAACAGCTCTGATTGAGACTTGTCTGTATAAATCAACTTTGAGTTCTGACCAGGCAGCAGACTGCCCTTGTCTCCCTCTTTTTGACTCTATCAGTGTTTGTTTCCTGGTCTCGCTCTTCGTTCTAGGATTAGGATTTGAAACATCATAGCTGTGCTAAATTAAGACGTCAGGACAGCATCGACTCAGTTTGCAGGGAACCTTTTCAACTGCTTTTCCTGAAAGTGCTGATACAGTGGGATATATGCAGACATTTAGTGCTCCAAACTCCAATTATTTCATCAGAAACTTATTTTTAATCATATAAGTAACTATACTACACAGAGAGAAGTCGTATAAGATGTACAGTCCATAACACATTGTCCACACTATCTGTCACTACAGTAGTTTCTGAGATCACAGAACTTTCACAGTTTATAACTAAAAACTAGTAGCCAACCAGTAACCTGCACAATAGGACTGAATGACAGTATAAACATCCATTGAATTTTGTAATATATATCACATATATCATAGGCAACAGAATATTTATATCATGTAAAGCAAGTAGGAAAAGTAAGTCAGACAACTAAAATACACAAGACACAAATAATGGAACAGATGAGGAAACACCCCCAAAAAATAGTTGCCTGAAAAGTTAGACAGGGATTTAGATTATATTTTTGTATATATGTATGGTATGCTGTTGTGTAATATACCGATTTTGGACATGGACATGTTACATTTGTTTTTATTTATTTAGGGACTTTATCTAAGCCTTCAAGTAAACATGCTTTCCTGCATAGATCCCCATAGATTGCTGACTGTGTTTTCAGGCAAACTCAACTTGGTAACCTTGTGAGTTTCTGAAAGAAGTTGTTCCTTTCTGCCTCTGAGGTCTTTTTGTAGTCATTATTGCCTGTGGCGATGACACATCAATCTGCAGCTGAGATAATTCCTTAAAAACACAGAAGCAAAAGGTTCAGTCAGAAGGTTTGATGGCTGTGAGCCACACTGACTCAAGTACTTGGAGAACACATCTTTGGGCTGTGTCCAGACTATAACCCTTAAACCTTCATTTTCTACCCTAATCCACCCCAACCATCCTTTTTATTACATTTATCTTCTTTTCATTCACTATTTCAGCCCTTACCTCACACCATGAAACTAATTTCCTTTGCCTCCATCGCTCTTCTTTCCATGTCAACTTCCGTTCCTTTCTTTGTGTCTCTACTAGAATTGAAATGCTTGTACACCAAATAAGCAACTTTAAACACACATTGTATATTGAATGCAAGTTAAATCCTGCACGAGGAGGGCACTGAATGTAAATACTTGTTAAGAAGTTATTTACACCTTCCTTTCCGTGTCCTCTTCCAGTGACCTAACAATCCATTCTTGGCAGCTCACAATTCTCCGTTCTTCTCCGACATCCTGCATTAATTCAAGATGAAGTGAGAAGTAGTGATAGAGATTTCCCCCGTGGTCAGATGGCAATGGCTGTGATTAACACCAGAGACAGTGGACGGGGTGAGGAAGAACACAGGAGAGAAGATCACAGTGTGGAAGTCGGGATGGAGTCGGAATTTAAAGGTGATGTTGAGGAAGAAGGAATAAAATGGGAGAAGAGAGAGAACATGTAAGATGAGGTGAGGACACCACCCAGACTGAGGGAGGAGGAGATTAATGTGGGAATAAAAAGGTAGAAAAGATAGGAGATAGAGAAAAGAGATGAATGTGGACAGATGATAACACAGGTGGAATCCTTGGTAAAACTAAATGTTAAAGTTTGAAGTACTTGTCAATCTAGCAGACATGCTCCAAAATACATTATGGCAATTATTACTGTCATTTAAGCCTTATTTCCTTTTCAGTGGAGTAAGACTTAAATATCACCACTATTGCACAGACATATAAGAAATTAAAAGAAATGAGAAATTAAATACTGAGACTCAATTCATGGGGTAAAAGAGATAATTCGATATTAGATTTTTTTACCATTGTGGTTTTTAACCACTGGCTTTTAATCTGAAATATCTCAACAATGAGAAGATGGACTGACATAACATTAAAGAGACAATCATATAACTTTATCACTTCAAGTACTGATCGTTTCATATGAAACCATTCTGTGTAATGCCCATTTTCACTGTGATAAAGAGAACAGTGATCATGTTGGGCATAAGGTTTGCAGAGCAAATAGAAAGTCTGGATCAGATCCCAAAGCAGAATATACATTTCAACATTTCAAGTCTCTCAACAAAATCACCGCACAGTCATCTCTGTTGTTCTTTTTAATTTTGGTGAACAACGTGTTTTGCTTCATCAGGTTCACTCTGAAATTGCTGATGACACCCGCAGGTGAAATAGACAATTGCCATGTCACATGATCCCACCGCAATCAGTGTTCCACAAATCACAAAATATAAGCTTTAAGAATTCACAAAAACAATGAAAATCACAATGCTTCAAAACAACATGTAGATACATCACATTATCACCACCCTGCAAAGCCTCAAGACTCACAAACCATGCATTTCATAAATATACACTTCCAAATATACATGTAGCTTTGCCACACCAAAATATACAGTCAAATCCAGTATTTCACTGAGGTCAAATTGTTCAACAGTATTTAATTCACCAAAAGGCCTCTCTCCTTAAGTTGTTTAACTAAGCTTTGAGGCTGTGCAATGTTCAGACACAATAGTCACTCTATTCTCTGGGCGTTTTGGTGAAGGATTCAACAAGTCTTTTCTATTTCTTTTATTGGTTTTTCAATGGCTTGGTCAATGAGTGGCTGCTCATATCCCCTCTGTATAAAATGTTGGGACATTTCCTTTACTTTTATTCCATAATCTTTCTCATCACTGCATATTCTTCTCAGTCTTACAAACTGCCCGTAAGAGATAGTCTTAATTGTATGGTCAGGATGGACACTTGATGTGTGTAAAATTGCATTTCTATCTATTCTGTTATAAAAAAAAAAAAATTGAGATTTACAATTTTCTACATTGACAGTTATCTCCAAGTCCAGAAACTGTGTTTTCTCACAGCTGTGTTGCATAGTAAAGCACAAAGAGGGATAAGTTCCATTTATGTAATCAAAAATGCAAACAAATTGTCAAAAAAAAAAAAAAAAAAAAAAAAAGGAAAATGTCATCAATAAATATGCTTTTCTTCCCACAGACTGATAAATAAATTGCCATAGTTAGGGGCAGCTTTACTCAACCTCTTTACTCAAACTTACTTTACTCAATGATTTTAATGCTTCATTGACTGAACAACCTCCTACAGATCAGAGGGTGGTGGGAGAAAAAAAAAAAAAAAAAAAAAACAACCAACCAATCACAGTTTCCTCCATCGCTACTATGGCCCCAATGTGTAGTAACATCTTTGAGGAGATACCATAGGCCTGAAACCCTATTAACCCTGGGAGCATAAATCCACTCTAGCATGTAGTTGCCATTGGGGGAACAGTGTCTTATGTCTCCCATAACACAGTAGTTCAAAAAAACTTAAGCAATAGTTTGTGCAGAAAGTTGGTGAACATTTGAAAAACTGAGAAAGTTCTCCAACAAAATACAGAACAATCAGAAAGAGTCTGGGCTTTTTTTTTTAAACTGTCAATCAAGTTTGTTTTCCTTCTTGCAGAGCGTCATCATCCCCTGTTTAGTCACCGTTTGATTTGCAGCAGTCTCTGGAAGGAAACCAAAGTGTTTGTGACCAGCAGTGGCCAGTCCCACGCCATCAAACAGCCTGCAGGTTTTCATTACAGACATTAAACAAGATGATTTTTACACCTTCAACCAGCACATTCTCATGCTACAGACGAAGAGGCGGACAGCGGTTTATAGGGAAGATGTTGCTGTAATTGTTTCCGTGCAGCATTAACTCGCCAGAATTTTCACGGCCACTGGTTTACTTGATATGACTGTATCATAAGTAAGGCTCTGGACCTGCCTGTCAGTGCAAAAGTGCCCCGTCTCTCCCATCTCCCATCTAGCTCCAGGAAAATGCCAGGTTGAGTTTTCAGCCTGAGTGCATGGGATGTTCACAGTGCAACCATCAGTGTCAGCAGAGTACAGTACCTGAAGCAGCCCCAATCAAAATGCTGACAGGCTAGAGAGATGGAAGATAGGAAGAGGAATCAAACAGCAGTCCAGCCAGCCATTCAGCAAACATTAAGTGCACATAAATTAAATTAAAAGAACTTTTGCTATGACATTTCTTCAATATTCATTTCTTTCAGTGGCTTGATTGTTGGCACTTTGTGTGCCTGGATGTCCGCTAACCTTTAGTGTTTTACCAGAGGCTAAAACATAACTTTATTATCTCACTGTTTGTTGAGCAAGAGTCTGTAATGAAAGCAGCAGTAATTTAGGGAAGGGGGTTTAATTTAGTTTTAGCTCATGCTTTTGATGAAAATGTATATTAGTCAAAGACATATTTTTGTCATCAGCAGTGAAGGTTGAAGGTCACTGCGTCCTGGCAGCAAGAAATATCACATTCATTAAACAAAAAAAAACAAAAAAAAACTTGTGAGGTCACATTGACAGCCACCAAAATCTTTCTGTTCATACTTGAATCTTAGTCACCATTAATGTTAATTGACATTAACCAGTTGAAACATAATGCTGTTGAAACTGCTCAACCTGCTCAGCAATCAAACACAAAGCAGCTATATCTGCTTTAGAAAAAATACATTTTGGAAAACAGTATGTGACATTGTCTAACCAAAAATAAACTTCTGTTTTTTTTATTTCAGTTCAGTTTCATCATGAAAAATTATAATGCTTGGTAACTAAATTATCACTAGTTTCACTTGTGGTTTTACCACATAGAAGGTTTTAAAGTCTTGAACCAGGGAGATCTACAGCTTCCATGTGATTCTTCACCCCTCTTGAGTCCCATATTTATTTTAGATCATGTTTGGAGTGAGTAGCAGCCACTTACAAGTTAAAAATGCAACAAGCAAGGTTAGCAGAGGAAAGCACACCACTGTCAGGTCAGATGAACCAGTATTGCTTGATGGATCAGTGTACCAGTTTCCCGTGTAACAAAATCTCTCCACAAACTGTGCAAGTACCTGCTTTAGAGCCAGTCCATCATAGCCTAAAAAAAAAAAAAATTAAAAAAAAAAAAAAAACAGAATCTATTGTCAAAAACGCACAAAAAGATAATGAAATAATCCAGTGGCACACAGACTGTGTCAACAGAAAGCTGCAGGGTCCAGTGTCTCTGTGAAGACTTCACCCTCTGTGGAGTCATGTTCTTGTCTGTCTGTGAGACTGTGTGTCTGTCTGCTTCTCCAGAAGAGATAACTGAGCTTTTTCCTCAGGTTTCTCATCCCAGTTTTGCTTGTGGAAAAAGCACATCTAAGCATTTTTCTGCTCTCCCCCATTAAAACCTGTGTCCGATGACGGTTTCTGCAGATGCAGTGATTTTCTATCCTTCTGCTGTTACTCATCTTTGTCCTTCCTTCCAAATACAGTAAATCATTAAAAGATTGAGCCTCAGCTTTTACCCCATCTTCAAACACTTTCTCCCACCATTTGTCTTTTTTCCCTTTTCCATTTTCTCTCTCTCTCTCTCTCTGTGTATTTTTCCCCACTTCCCTTCGTTTCCTGTGCTTTACTCCCTTACAACTTTTTGCCTCATTCTCCCAAAACAATAATAACAAGCTTAGCGATGCAGCTCGCTGACCGGCTCGAGCACCAGAAGGAACTGAATCCCACAGCTCAACACCAACAGATAATCCTCTCTGCAAAGCCATCCTTCCCCTTCTGGAACAGTGCTCTCATTTACACAGAGTGACCCTCAACTTCGAGCAGGAAAAGGCTGAGAGAAGGGAAAGATGGAGGAAGAGACAGACTGTAAAGAGAGGTCACAGGATTTATGGAAGCCAATGAGGAGACAATGCCAAAAAACTTTATCTACTTGGTGATGTCTAGCATTTTCCTCCAAGTTAGAAATTAGGTAAAAAAGTTTAACCTAACTGTTAACCATTCACAAGTCAGAGAAAAAAAATGTGACAAGGAAACTGGAAACCTGGAATCGACATCCATCCTCAGCCTCTGATGACTGCCAGGAAAAACACAATAGCTGCAAAGTTCAAACAATTTAAAATGGTAAAAAAGGTGGTTTGCTGTATGCATGATTGACATAATTGCCAACAATTCAGAAGAATGTAGAAGATGGCCACCGTCCCATTGCCTTGAGCGTTGACGCAGGCGCTGTAAATGCTGCCAATGCTGCTGTTGACGCGGCTCCCATGCACAGGGAGTGGGCCATGTAATATTCTGGAAGGAGTCTGCAGGACTGCAGAGGATGTGATGCTGTGAAGTAGCCAGGCTTGGGAATATGTATGCCTCCTTCTGTGATGAGGAGAGGATCCAGGTAGCCCATTTTGGGAGCAGCTCTCCAAATAACAGACCATAGAAGATGGAAGACAGAAGACAAGATTAGACTCAGAAATTGATTACTAAACAACTTTCTTCTTTCAGTCTTAGAATGCTTTAAAGTTAATACAAGTGGTACAGGATTAAGTACATCAGCCAAGGTGAGATCATGAGAGAATGAAACACAAAACAATGAAAAACATGTCTGTAAATATGTAAATCTGTGAAGTTACCAAGATGCTCATCCCTTACGCATTAATTCTGACGGAGTAGGAGAGTTAAAGAAAGACAGTGTCATGCCATGAGGTTCACTCTCATGGGCCATTCAGCAGCAAATGACCTTATGGGTGTTTGAGTAGGCTGCTGGTGGAAGGATCTAGAGTGAGTTGAAACCTGCGGTAGATCCTTTAATATAGGGTGTCTGCAGCTTCTGGATTCAAGCTGTCTATAATGGTACAAATGGGAATGTTTACAGGCAAAATGGCTTCAGAGAAGATAACACGAAGAAGGTGAATTATGATCAGGCAGAGTCATACGTTTAATGTTGATTAAGCTAGACCAGACTCATGCGGTGGCCAGCAGAGCATGTATGATTGCAAGGGGTTCAGTCAGTCTAGCACAGTCAAATGAACGGAGGCAGGCTACCTGGTTGGTGCTGCCATTGGGCACGGATGCAAAAACCCGGTACATATGACCATGTAGGGCTTTCACGGTCTATTAATAGATGGCAGCCTGTTAATATATTTACACTGACTCATTGTCACAATGAAACCAAATTGTTCCTTGATCAGATTTACCCACAGGCTACGATCATCGGATATGACTACATGGCATGAGCGAAGCATGCTCTCAGCTGTGAAAATAACGGCAATGAAACCGATTTCGATTGCATGAACCGGGTTTGCTGGATGAACCAACTGAGACGTCCATCTCTGCAAACTGCAGCGTGGATGTATTTACTGTTACAGAATTGCACGCATTAATATGGAATTGAGTGATAGACAGGCTGGATGGCTGGCTTATGGCAGATGACTTGGGCACAGACTGAGGTATAAAAATGACCACAGATGAGTATGCAGGAGCCCGGGCTTGAAAAATCTTGCTGATACTAAACCGCGGTCCAGGCTCGACTGACTCTCGTCTGATACATGCCGCACAGTGTATAATCTGAAATAAGTCAAAATTTAAATTGGAAGTATAAGGCTTACAGAAAATGATAGTAGTACTCGTGTAACTAGCTCCTCAATGGCCAGGTCTGATAATGCTATTGGGTGCCCAGCTCAACTCTGGCCCTAAAGGATAGACTTGATCTCTCAACACCCCGAAGCAACATTAAATCAGCCAGTGTTGAAGGCTTAGGTCGCTGCAGTGTCACTGACATCACCGCAGATCATGGCGTGGCTGTGTCAGAACCAAACAATATTTACAAAACTGATATCGTTACCTGCCCTTTTCGACTGGAAAGACAGTTGCAACTGCCGCTGGTGATGGGACTGCCATCACTGGCGCGAAAGTAAAGTCGTCAGGACGCGGTGTCACGTCGCCATGCTGCGATGCCGGTGCCGGCCAGACCCCGAGCCTGCATCTTGGCGACAGTGCTGGAGGGTGATGTCTCGATAGAGGACAGAGCTGCCGGAATCGGGTTATATACCGGGTCCGTGGAGCCAGCTGCTGAGGCCGAGGTCCCAACCGTCCAACGGCGGAGCGGCGATCAGAGGTGGACAGAACCGTAGTGTTGATAGGGAGTGAAGGGCCTTCTTCCCCTGGTGCGCTCCCAGGTGCAGAGGAGCCAAGGAGGTTCGCTGGCGGTGCGTCTGGCGCGCACACAAACAAATGCCGACATGAGCTGGAAGCAGTCACCTGGGCAGAGGCTCCGCGGGATCCTACCAGCTGCTGATATTCAGACACAGCTGATCCGCTACGGATTCCCATCGACGCCGGGCGTCGCCACCATAAGCAGCAAGGCAAGTGGAAGCGTGAAACAGCTGATTCTTGATCCTGAGGGCTTTGCTAAGCTGGCAAGGAGCAGGTATTGCGGGGACTTGACTAATTTAAATAAGGCGCTCTATTGGGTTCTAGCCAATCAAAAGTGAAGGGAATAGTCAGCTGATCTGTCAGCTGACATGGGCTGGCCTGCGCTCAGCTGAGCTGTCAACTGAGCTGTCATTAGAACTAAAGCTAAGCTCTATGTTTTGCCGATGTTGTACACTCTGTAATGTAACAAACTAGCAACTTCCATTTTTAAGCTTTTCTGTACTTATTTCTGACTTCATCAACCAGTTATTCAGATTATACCACAATGACACTAGTTCTTCACAAATTTCAACCCACTCCAGTGAAAAGTAAGTGGTTGGTGAGGCTTATAAAGAATCACAAAAATGATGAAACTTAGCTCGGGGACCAAACTTCAAAAATTCATGACTAAAAAAAAGTATTTGGTGTAGAGCTATAGGATTTTACAAGGTCTCTTGAATTTAATAGAAAGTTTTCAGACAACTCCCCCCTCCCCAACAAAATCCATGATATGAAATGGGAAAAGTTTTGAATTGTGGATTGTGGGTGAGTTGGCATGGAATGACCCTTACATACTCGCCACCCTCCACACTTCCTTCTGCACGTACTGAACTGTGGATCATGTGCTGAAGAATACAGAGGAGACCTTTTGGGGGCTTTAGGGTTCACCACATTCATTCAGACTGTAGTGCTTGTTAGACTGTTCCTGCCTGCATAGTTTGGTCCCGGGTTGCTGCTGCAGTTTGGCTGATAGACAACTTTTACTGCCTGTTAGCGTGAGTAATTGTGCATATTTATGTAAATATACAAAAACTATCACTTCTATCACAACTATTCACTTTTCATTTCTCATTTCTGCTGCTGTCATGTCGCAACTACAACTTGCTTGTAGTTACAACATGCTTGCTTGTAGTTTTTACTTACTTTTGATTTTTGACACAAATAAATATTGTGTTATGTGAACTCTTATCTTTGATCTTAGCGTGCAGGGTCAGATACAGGGTTTTCTGTCCAAACCCACAGTCAGAGCTGCAGAGTTCTTCTTTCTCGCTGCTGCAACTTCAGCTGAACTGAATATTAAAGGCTCGATCGATATCGGAGCACAGAGGCCAGACAGCGGCCGCTCTCTTCACTCTGGGTTCAAACCTTCAACATCACAGCTTGTGTTCTGACCTGATTGCTGATTAGAAACACCTGTTATGACATCACAAATGGGGGTGTGGCCTCACAGCTGCAACAAAATATATGTATTTCATATATGTATAGCATTATTGCACGTGCTTGTTATTTCCATTGAAATAAGGATGAATATATGTTGATGTATGTTTGTTTGAGGGCATGTTAAGGTCTTGCAGCAGATGCCCTGTTGAAGCAAAGTGTCCACAAGTAGATGCAAAATGACAGAAGTAGAACACAGAACCAAAGTAAAAAAAGATGTAATAATGTGCCAAAGGAAAAAAATATAACCACAATTTAGTCAAAAATGCCAGAAGGGACCTTATTTTTTTACCAAATGAAAAAAACTGACCACAAGACACAAAAACAGTTGGTTAAAATAACCAAAGACAGGTGCATAAAGAACATGAAAAGATAAAAGATCTAAACTATCAGATGCGATATAGTCAAAAACAACCGTAAAACTGACCACAAACATGTGCAAATAGACAAAATGATTCAACGTGGGAAAAATAGGGGCCATTTTCCTGTTCCTTTGCCTCTTTGCCCAGGGGCTCATTTTCTCATAATCTGTCTGTGGTCGCACTGCTAATGAGCAGCAGCATTGCATGAGGCTCACAAGCCACAATAGGAAAAGCTCAGGTGTAAATACTAAAATGAACAATGGCTGAATTCCATTTAGCTGCTCTGGTTTCAGGATCCTGGACGGCATCTGAAAATGAAATCCCATGATGCAGTGCTCAGAAGTAGTTGGAGGCTGCTAATAATTCTGGTGTAAATGACATAACATGAGTGGTGAAATAATGTCCTCTTCAGGATCATTAATAACCTCTCTGCTTTTCCTCCTATAGCCACGTTTACAACAACGGCGTGGTGATGTCACATCCTGCTGTTCATTGACACGCTCTCTCCACCAAACCACAACCACTTGACTTAAGAGGTTTAATTAATTTTGCCGTCGATTCTCCAGCAACCTGCTCAGATACATGTGAGAAACACCCAAGAGAACAAAATCATTTTGGTTCATACAGTCAGTAACTTGCTGATGTAAATCTACCTAATAAAGTCTAATATTAAAATTATGTAAATTGAGGATGTTGAAATGTCTTCATCTCAGCTGTCATACCTGTTTTTGATCAAGATGGATACTGATGGAACTGTAAATGTATATTATAAACTTAACAGATGCTTTAAATTATAGGTCTGGTGTTGCTCTCTAATTGATTACATCTTTAATTTTCCATGAGTTACTTGAAATTTCACTGGTCAAGCTTTGGCTTCAAACTGACAGAGATGGTTTAAAATGGCATTCACTGACTCACTGGTTTCAATAAGTCATATCAAACCCCTGCAGATGTAGTGTGCTGGATGCAGTCACCTGGGCAGATTTGCACTTGTATCTTTTTTTTTTCTTTTTATTTGACTGTTTTGCTATTTAGTCACTGATTATAGAAAACAGGCATGTTGCCACTTTGGGTTTGTACAAAAAAAGTTGAAATATCAGCATGTTCTATTTTTACCTCTATATTTTGTTTATACACAGTGGAATTTTGCTGCCATTGCGATTAGATTAGACTAGGAATTAGACATGGCCACCTATGTTACTGTTACTACAGCAAAGTGTTTCACCACATTCAGAAATGCCTTTTCTGCCTGTACATAGCTTAAGTAGTAAGCTGTCGCAGAAGATTTAGTTCTCCTTGCTAACGAGTACACAAAAGAAAAAACTACCAAATTCTATAGGCAAAGGATCAATATTAAGGTAAATGGGATTTTGGCATACAAAAAAACAATTGTTAGATTTCAACTAGTAGTAAACCACTAAAGAAATGTGGTGGAGGTACAGAATGTACAGTGGTTTCATTCCCACTTCCTTCAGTAGCAAGACACCAGACTTCCAAGTTGCGGCAGTAAGCTGTAAGTTTATTCTCTAAAGTACTTTGGATACACGCATTTGTGGACCTCCTGTGCATGGTACCTATTAAAATGTGCACACATGTTCTAGGATTGTCCTCATGATCAGCATCAGACCGTTTGTAGCTTGGGAGTTGGAATCAGTGGTCAACAAGATATCGGCAGCAACACAGATTTATAAGCATCTCACTGTTACTGCTTCATCACCCTCATGCTGGATCACACACTAACTCAGATCAATTACTCACTGTTGCCTCTTGAGGTACAAAGTGGTATCACAAGATGGGAGAGACTAGCACATCGGGAGATACCTCTACAGAACAGAACAACACAACACTGTTAGTTCTTTACATACTTACATAATGAGCTTTGCTCTGCAGTAATGAAATAAAAGGTTAGCCCATTTTCAGAAATTTAATATAACTTTGTATGTATCTCAGTTAGTATACTGTGCATCCTCAACAATAGAGAGCTGGACTCTGAGAGCGACCACGGAAATATATATAAACCAGGTCAGCCTGCTGTCCAAACTCAGGCTTCACATTTACATCAGACGGCAGAGTGGACACAACATCTCCCATCTACCTGCAGCCACCGACTCCATTGACAAAGGCTTCTTCACTTCACACACCAACACACACATTTACCAACATACACAGTTCTGTGTGAGTCACAGTGATGGTCTGTGTGTCCCTACCTGTCAATCAAGTCTCCATTAGTGGCTACTTGCCCGGGTGGTGGCGGGGTCCACAGCTGTAGAAGTGAATGGGAGATGACAGCACCGTGTTACCTCCTCAATATAGTTTCCCATTATTGAATGTACTGCAGTGCGTGTTTATGTTTGTGAGTGTGTTAAACCACACACACACATCACACGCTCAAACAGCAGAAAATCAGATTCACACATGCCATGCACCTGTGACAGTGTTTGACTGAAACAAGTAAAAAGAAGCATTTTTTGTTTTTTGTGTGTGTGCACGCACGCTTGTGCATTTGGACACAAAATGTTACCTGCAGCAATGTTGAATTCCTGCAGGATTTAAATTTTATGTAAAAATCTAATCTCCCTTCATGGGCTTGAAGCATTGAAAGTGTTTGTGAGCGTGCGTGTCCCTTGTGCCCCCCCTGGAGGCAGGTCGTCGTGAATCATGTCAGAGCAAATCTGTTGTTAAAAGGAGCTCTCTGCACCGAATAGAAAGACTCACTCACACACACACACACACACACATGCGTGGTGGCCAGTGGCTGGTTCGTAGCCAGCAGCAGTGAATCACAGCGGTCATCACTTGGTGTTTCATATGCGGAGCATGACAGACACAGATTAGCTGAGCACTGCTGTATAGCTGACATCTACTCTCATCTCCTCTGCACCTCCTCTTTTCTCTTTTTACCTCCTGTTTTGGATTTCCTCAACGCCCTACCTCCCAGCCCTTTCCCTTCACTTCCCTTTCGTTTTCGTACAGCCTTCCTTCCTTTCTGCATAACCTCTCCTTTCTTGTTCCTTATTTCCTTTACCCCCCTCTTTCCTAATTTTTTAATCGTGTTTTGTCCTCTGTGTCTGTCTGTCTTTTCCCTCTGTTTTTCTTTCCTTATTTAACATTTTCTCTCCTATTTTTCTTCATCTCTTGTCCTTCCTTTCCTATATACTTGATATTCTTTCTGTTCTCCTGCACCTCCTTCCCTTCCTTTCTTCTGCTCTTCTGTCTTTCTGCTCCTCGCGTCAGATGTTTTATTCACTGTTTCTTCTATTCCTTCTGTTATCTTACTCCCACTTCCTTTTGCCCCCAGATTTCCTTCTCCTTTTCCTCCTACTCCTCCTACTTTTTTCTTCTGTTCCTTCCTCTGTCACCTCCTTCAGCACTTCATTTCCTCTCTTCTACACCTCTACCTCAGTCCTCCTGTTACCTCTGCCTTCTCTTGCTCACTCAGTCTCTCCCCTATCGCCCTCCACCCCCTCTATCCTCATCTCCTCAGCCCTAGGCACTCTTTCAGTTTCCATCCGGTCATTATGAATAATGTGTGGAGGAACAGCACATCAGTAATAAGGGATCTGATCAGCTCCCACGGCACATAGATACTCCAGGGTTAAAAGCAGTGCATACAGTCAATTTACACTATACTTGATCAAAAAAAAAAAAAAAATCAGTTCATTATTGAAAGTCAAGTTTGAATTCTGAATCATTTCTTATGTGATTAATTATCTGCCTGTTGCCTGCAGGTTGCCTCTTGCCTACTGCATGTGCATGTCTTAATATCTTGGAATAGATGATATCTTTTGTTAATCAGCTTTGCATGAACCTTCATTTGTAATCCCTTTTTCTTCTTGTCCAGATTTCAAGTGTTTGTTTGGACTTTTTAACTACAGTGGAAAACGCAACTTGGTGTTTGTGGGTGTAAGCGAGCTGTAAACTGAGGCCAAGGCTGCCATCTATCGTTCCTGTATGATCTCACCGTGTGTTTGCAACAGTGCAGCCACACACAGAGTAACATTCATGTCCATCATAAGACCCTGTGTTCACACAACACAGTGAACAACAGCGATCATAAAATGATAGAGAGAATATTGAAGCTTGTTGTGTCACTTCCTTGAACAGAACATTCTTGTAGCTGTATTGCATTCTGGTCTTTTGAGGCAGTTACTCATTCTCCCTGCAGGATTGTTAAATGAGAAAAACAAAAGTGTTGTGTGTTCAAGCAGTGTTTTTACTCTGATTCTGACAGACTGACACTGAAGTCTGACATTTACTGTTAAAAAATTGTCTCCCACATCAAAAATCCACACACCTTTAAAGCCCGGCTTGAGAGCATATAAATTATAGCAAACACGAATATTGATTCTCACCATTTTTATCCACTATCCATAAATCCCTAAGCTGCTTCATTAACTTGATGACAGTGGTCGATCTAACATATGAAACAGTAATGATCAGGGATTTAAATTGATGCAGCTCATAAGTGAAATATGAATCAATATGTCGCATGCAGGACAAGGATTTTCATATGTTACTTTATTTCTTACACAGAGGAAAAACTTTGTTCTGTTATTGCTGAGATTTTCTGAGTGCAGTACAGTGCTATATGATGTTTGGCAAGTCTGAGCCTCTGAGTCAAAAACCAATATATTTCTTTACTTCTGACTCAATAATGTTCTCCAGGAGAAAATTGCATTCCTCCAACGTTTGTTGAGGCTAGAAATTATCTGGTTAGTTTTGCTTCAATTTTGCAGGATTATGTGATGGGTTTAGTTGTAAGACGCTGCTGTGGACTAATGGAAGAGTTCTCTCCAGATGTGTTTGCAGCTTTAAAGTAAAGAACTCACAGTTGTTCAGCTGATGTACAGTTTTCTTATTATCACAGCCATTTGAAGTCAGCTCTGTTTAAATGCTGTTTTTTTTAACAGGATGTTCTAATTCTACTGCCTTTCACAATAAAAGGCAAAATTCATTTCAAAGTGTAAGTGTTGTTTTACTTTTGTAGATGAAAAGCTTTTATATTTTTCATACAGACTTTATGAGTCAAAGTATGTGTTTCAAATGTTAACAAAAAAAAGGGGGGGACATGCTCATTAGCCAGTTTTGCAAGATATTTTCTTATCTCCTCCAATTGTGTTTTAGACCTCTGTTACCTACTGGCATGTTGCCATAGCAACTTCTAGTTAGGCTAGAAAAATACTTCAAGGTTTTGATAAAACTTAGCCCCAATTAAGTGGGCCCACACATATTTAGAAGGCCAGAGTGTTAATCGCAGAGACATTCTTCCCAGAGGGCCTTTAGTCCAAAAAGCTAATTTTGCATATTTGTCTGAAATGGGACTTTAACAAAGTAAAGCCTGACATGATTAACTAGTGGACTAGATCAAGGCAAAATCTGAAATATTTATCCACACCTAGAGCTGTGTGAGTATGAGTGTGTGTTGTATAAGCTTTCCCTCAGTACAAATACAGACAATAAGAGAGAACATATAAACCCTACACAAAGGCACAGAAAGGAAACAAGCAAACAAATACATGTCACAAAAAAGGGGGGTTGACTGAGAAAGAGAAGTGGGAGTGTTTCTCCTCTCGGTGTTGTGTCAAGTGCTAGTCTGCCAATCAGAGGACCGTGGGGGTAGGTGGGAGCAAACCAGAGACTCTGTCATACATCATTAAATAGAGTTTGCTTCGAAAGCTGCGGATATAGCAATATAAAAAATGCAGTCTTGTTATAATTGGGTAAATAATGACATGTCCAGGGGACAGTTTGAGGGAGCATGAGACTGGCTCATAGCAAATAAATAGATGTTTTTGCTCCTGGCTCCTTGTTAATAATGGATTTTTTAGGGTGCAGGTAAGCAGACACAATATTCCTCTGTGCTCTTGTAAAATTTAACCCAGTGATTGACTTATCATACAGAATATTAACTAGGATTGTTCTGGTAATAGAAGTGTTATTCAGGATTCCCTACATTGAGATGCATGCAGCAGTAAATAAAAATAAATTCACATATGATAACTACCATAACTACCATTATATAATGTCAATACTTTAATCAACCAAATCTGTTATTAGCATCCAAGCACTACAACTCCCATGTGATCTATTGGTTGGCTGATTTTTCCAGCGGATGTATATAATGGTCTTATGCAGCAAAAGAATGATGCTCAAGATAAATTAGCAATGGTGTCATTAAATGGTATGTCCAACAGAGGGTGATCTAACTTCTGTGTTCATGATTCTCTCAGCACGATTTCCAGCACATCGCAAAGTATATTCACAGCTACGGCTGCGTGAGCTCTGTCTACAACGCTGTTCCTCCCTGCGGCTATACTGAGAAGAAGGCTATACTAACGTCGAAAATGCTACAACATTTAGCCTGCTAGGCTAAAGGCTAAACTCATTGAACCCAATCACCTTGCTAACAACACTCTTCGCTTTTTGACCAGAAAGCTAGATAACATCAGGCAAGATGATGAAATGTCAATATCATCAGCAGAATTGTGACTGATGAAAACGATACAACCACCAACATATGAAAGACTTTTGAAATATTGGAGATATTAAATAATCTATAGTCAAATCCATTATCATTATTTACATTACTATTGTTATCATTACTGTCCTTGTATACATATATCCAGTGAACTCTGTTTAACAAGTTTACACTCCAAGGCAATTTTTTTACTTATTTGCCTTATTAATTATCTTAATCGTATTTTAATGAGGCTTTATTTGTCTACTAAGTTCCACTTTCACTGTTGCCCTCTGTCAGGTAGATAATAAGTCAGTGTTGTGTTTACAGATTATTTTTGTTTTTTCCCCCCAAGTGAACAACAACAACAACAACAACAAAATCACTTATTTCAGAGAAAAATCAATTATGTTGGGCAGATGATTTAATGTGCATGTCCGGTTCAGCCATCACTAACTGTTCATCTGCTCCTGCCTGCAGCTTTCACTTCATCGCTTTTTCAAAAGAATTCATGACCAGAGATTTCAAGGCTTCTGTTGCGCATTAATTTAAAACATCTATGTGGCAGCCGGTAGTAACAGCCATGATATCATATCAGACTATTTTTTTTCCACTACATTGGCACTTTTTGCCGGCTGAGAAGCATCAGGAAATATATTAAACTAGTGGGGTTATGAGCAACATGTCACACAACGGGTTCCAGGTTGGAAGCCACTTCAAAAGGAAGAGCACAAGAAGCTAAAGACACATTTTAGATCAAAGGTAACGTCATTAAATCTGTGGACATCAAACCTTAAGATAGTCAGTTCACAAGAATTCTCTATTATCTTCTTAGACTTATTTGTGCAGCTCAAATGCAGGTTTTTAGTCCATCATATTTCCGTTATTTTATTAATGCTCAGTCTTTTCACGTTACACCTGCTGTTTATTTCCTACTTTCTGCCTCACCTTATGTTCTCTTCCAGAAAGGTTACTATGCTTGACAGTCTTGTATTTCTCATTCAGCAGAAGCTGTGGTGATCTAGGGCCGTTTGGAAATACTTTCACGCTGTTGTTAGGGAAGAATGTGTTAGTATGAAGTGACAGTCAAGAGCTGACAACGTCTCTGAGGTCATCAGGTTTACATGGTCCGGACAGCCCAGGAGAGTCATGGCAGGATCATCAGGCCATGTCTGAACATCTTTAGCGAAGTGAAACTCACACAGATGAAGTGCACGTGGCTCAGATCAGACAGATCAGCTGTCTCTGGTGGATGCGGGGTCTCTGACTCACTTGTGAGTCTGACAGGAACGCTGAACAAGTTGAGGAGTTTTTGCTGTGCCTAGTAAGGTAAAACACATCATGATGAAAATTTGACATTTATTAGTCTCCATAGTGGGGATCAGACAAGTGGATTGTGTGGTCCAAGTTACCACAATATTTTGTGTTTGTGCGTGCGTGCGTGTGTGTGTGTGCGTGTGGTGTGTGTGAAGCAAGACTCATAAAGCATCAAAACAAATAAGAGGAGAGGTCCTGAGGCATTTCTGCAGGGCAGAGAGATGGCAGCACTACATCTTTGGTCCAACATGATAAGACTTCTACCAAACAGTTTTAAAACCTTCGTTTGTGCTGAGACAAGACTGGTCTTCTATTGATCTGCCAGTAATCCATGTGTCATAAGGCATGAGTAAAGGTGTGCCCAACCTTTTAATCATTACATCTCAGTCCAAGTACATCTCAGGCGAGCAAACAGTATCTCTCTGAAAAATCAAACATGCATATTTGTAAAACTGTGATTACAGCATTTCATCCTCTTCCCCTAGCTCTACCCACCATGCTCTGCTTCATAGCCTAGCAGGAGTTGTTTTAAGGACAAGGCTCATATTAAAGCTGGGTGGCACGATGCAGAGAGTGATGTGAGGTCACTACTTGCTATGTACAAATAAATGTAAAGGTAAACATTCTGCATTAACAGGTGTTGCTGAAGAGAGAGGCAGATGTTAACATTAAAGCCCTTCTCGGTACTCGCTGAACATTCTCAGAAGCTTGAACTCGGCAAATTACAAGTTTAAGCTCCTGAGAGAAGAAGGATGCAGTGCACTCAGTTTGCTTTTGGGACAAAACGTCTGCTGACATCAGCCATCTCAACCAAGCTCTGGTGATTACAAAATCACTGATCCACTTTCTCTTTCAAAAGAAAAGGGTTTAAAAAAACCTTTTTTTTTTTTTTGAGCTTTCATGTTGACAATGAGATGCAGTCAACAGACCCACCTGTTGTCCTCACTTCACCATCTGCCAATGCCATTTGGTAGCAACAAATATTAGATTTCATCTCTAAGACCAAAATTTAACATCCAAATTGAATTACCGAATTTTTCGGACTATAAGGCACACTTAAAATCCTTTAATTTTCTCAAAAATCGACAGTGCGCCTAATAATCTGGTGTGCCTTATGTATTAATTCTGGTTGTGCTGACTGACCTCGAACTGATTTTATGTGGTACACAGCGTTCAAAAATCTGTCAAAATGTTTTAGTACGACTTTGGTAAACTACGAAGCCACATCACTTGATGGATTGTCGGAGCATTATTGCTACCGTAGTCAGGAGCGGAGTAATACATACTGTGCTTCAACATAATATTATGGTGTGTGTAGGACTGTTTTGTTTCACTTAATGCGCCTTATAATCCTGTGCACCTTATGCATGAAAATAGACCCGTTCATTGATATTGCGCCTTATAATCTGGTGCGCCTTATAGTCCAAAAAATACGGTATGTGTAATGTTCAGAAATGATATGGTGACATCAGTGCCATAGGTAGTTCATTAAAATACAACTGTTGACTTCAGGAGGTCTGCAGAACCTTTCACAGAGGCATTGTTGAAAATAGACAAATCAACAGTGTTATTGAAATTTACTTGGTTAATTTCTCACCTGGACCATTTTTCTTTGACACAGTAATGGATGTTGAATGAATTTCTAACCTTGGAGAGTAGCAAGGTTGTGAGTAAAGATACAAGTTAACAGATGTCCATGAGCATGTAGGTGCCCATGGTTGGTTCCTCTGTAACTTCAACACATTTCAAAATCATTAAGTTATCCTGTGAATATCATGGGTTATCTGAGGTTATCTATTTATAAATGTATCTATGTTTATCTATATCTTAATGTATCCTCTGTGCACTGTACATGTTGTAAGTAACACAGGAAGTTAGAAGAGTTGACCTGATAATGTGAGTGAGTCAGGTGTTATTGTATCATGTATTAATATGGTCTTTATGTGGAGCAGTAGAGGACACTCATAAGTAGATAACATTTTCTCCACAGAGTATTTTGATGTAAAGTAATCAAAGCAAACAGCCACAACGGAATTACTGTTTTGCAGATAATGAAGTGTAATATGTTGAGCTGCAAATGTTTAGTTTAGTTTAGCTGAAGAGGGGCAGTTAGCAACCTTGTCAGCTAAACCTGAGAGTATGCTTCTTTATGAAGAGAACTGGACTTCAAAAGAAGGTTCGGTCTGGTCGAAAGTATAAGAGTCAATTCAAAAAGCTTTCAAACCTTTTAGGTATAATAATGCATCAAATAAATGATTGTGGAAATATGTCTGGAGGAAGGTTTTGATCAGTTAGCCATTGGCAGTTTACCTGGGTAGACAAATCCACACTTGCTCCTCATTATTGTTGTCCCCATACTTCTCTCTCACAGTCACATTCTGTAAAAGGTGAAAGAAAGTTAGGTAAAAAGTTTATTTGCAACTTCTAATCAGTTTGAGGTGATGTTCAGAAAAGCTTTGTTTCTCAACCTTCAGCTAACACCTACAAATGAAACCAGCCACAACAATGGCAAATCACCCAGGTCTTTTGTTAATGACCATGTAGAGGAAGCCTCATTTACAACTTGACCTATTGTGTCTTTCTTTTCTTTAGCAAAAAGGTGCTGAATCTTTCTTTCACACATATCCACATATATACTCCCATGCATACACATATAATGACATGATGTAACTCAAAGAAACAGGCTGCACTATAATGAGATGTGTAGGTTTCTGATCATCACGGCAGATCTGAACCCAGTTTGTTTCCCACAATCATTATCACCTTTTACTCTCTAACGATTATCTCAGTGACGCCTTATCACAGTGGTAGATACACAGACAAAAGCATTAGTGACTTTACATACCACACATAAAGGATCATATAGCTATGTTCAAATTAAAGTTGCATGGAGTACATACAAAAGTATAGCATAAAGACCATTACAGCAGAAAGGAAATTCACCTTTAACTTTAAGTGTTAACAAATGCTTTAAAATCACTAAAAGAGGTAAAGCCTTTGGAAACAATGGTATAGATGCTAAAAGGCTAATGGTTGAATAAACTGAGAGTCTACAGACATGCTAACAGATTTATGTAATACCTTGGGATACTCTACATACTCTATTCTGTTGCTCAGCAGGAATAACCATAAATTTACTATGTCCAGTCTACAAATTCATGTTTATGTGATTGTCCATTAGCTTTGAATGCTAATGTGAGCTTGCTAACATGGTCACAATAATGACACTATCTTTGGTGGTGCAAGGTAGGACTAACAGGGGAATGTAGAAAGTTAAAGCATCTATGTCTACAAACTTCCCAAACAGTGTGTTGGCTAAATGTTGAGATATTCAATTCACCAATCAACAATTGATCTAAAGCTGTGTATGTTGCCTCCCTAACTTGATAGCCAGGGAGCTGCAAGTTCTTTATCTGTGATTAGAATAAAGGAGATACACATTGTGCTGGTGTTATCGTCACGGCAGCAGGATTAATTCTTCCTCTTTTCGTGTGCAATACTTCCTCAGACATCCAAAATCTCTGCTATTAAACTAATGGCCTTAGCCTCAGTCCCACTTTCATATAACATGGCCATTTTACAGCATGGAGTTATAAAACAACAACACTTTAATAACACAGTTATTAAAGTGTCCAACACAGTTTCTCTAATATTAGGAAATTACTCTTTTTTACTCTAAATGCAATACTATATACTTTTGTCCACATTCTCTTGAACCAATCATTAATCAACATTACACCATTTTCATAAAACACATTTTTATACAAAGTTGAACTGCAATAACTGCGCGACCTAGCGGCCTGGCCATTCATAGCAGTGTAGCAGTGTGAGTGCAAGTGAATGATGAAATAATAAAATGAATGATGTAGTAATTTCTCCTACAGTTTTTACTTTTCTTTGTTGCTTTCAATTGCTTCCCACCCTCTACATGTACTCAGTGGGGTTTTCTATTTTAAATGGCTTATAAATAAAGCAATTCTATGTACATTATGATATCCTACAAAGGTGATACTGCAATTTATCTGATTGTACTTAGGTCCTTCTTGCCAGATGAATACATTGCATTTATTTATTTGGCAGACTTATAAAAGGTACATCCCCAAACCACAGTAGATTAGGAGGAAGCCTCTGTTCCAAATTCTACCTTGAGCAAGAGCCAAATGGTTGCAGGTACATAAAAATAAGGCACAGATGCTTGGGAAATGATAAGCATTTTTTTTATGAAATGGAAACATAGATGGATACATGGAGCCTGAAAAAAGTAAAAAGCTGTTTTACATTCTCCAGTATGCCACAAAAAAGAAATTTTAAAAAACTTACTTTGACAGAACATACCTTTTGGCTAATGGCTTTTGTGATTTTGTATGAAGACATGGCGCAAGACTGTGTGAGTGTTTATGAGTCTTAATGGAGGAGGGTGTGGTATTATTCAGTGCAGCAGTGAACTGTCATTAGAAAGATATAAAATAAGCGGAGTTAAAAGCTGTGTCTGAGGGCTCAGCAAATGTCAAGTTCTGACTAAAAGCTCTCAAACTGCCAATAAATGGTCCTTGTGATGTGATTGTTGCTTAGATTTCTGCACCAGTGCTCATCTTGGTGTCCGATGTGGCTGCTGGCAGATGCAGCTGCCTGCAACAGAAATTACTTTGCCTCTCTCTTCTTTTAATTATTAAAATTCACAACAATTCAGCACAAATGTGTTCTCTTCTTAATTAACCAATTACAATGTTGGCTGAAATGCATACACACAATAAATGCCCTGTTTTCATGTATGTGGCCCAAATGGGATCTATCCTTTCATCCACAAATGGTCAAGAGTGGGAGATTTGTCCTGTTCTAACAAGGCTGCTGGACAGCCCTTTGCCATTATATCTGAAAAAAGAAATTTAATAAGGAGGTAGTGTGTTTGATTTTTTTTTTTTTGTCTAATAAGGTGGATGCCATTTAATGTAAGCCACTTGGCACACAGCTGCGAGAACAAGTATTTTGACAGCAGGTGAGTGGAAGTCAATTTATTAAAATTTAACAAGCACTGCGGACCGAGGATCACTCTCTGTTCTTTGGTCTGTCCTTTCTGTCACATGTCACCTCAGATGCTGCTGATCAGATTCTGACAGCGCTGAATGATGCATGTCACCAGTGTTCTGGGATTTCCAGAAACTGCACTGCCCCAGGAAGTCAGAAAGTGAGCTACAATTACAGGTCAAACCAAATTGGCACATTTGTCCCTGATGGGCCACACTGCACCATTTCTCTTCATACCCTCAGAAGAGGCAATTCCATTCATTCACCTTTTCTCCTGAGAGAACAATGGCATGTCCAGATCTTAGGTGACTGGAGAGGCTGACAGGGGAAGTCTGACTTGCAGTCCGCACAGCATTAATTTACCATTAATTTACCATATCTCCACTGAACATATCTACATTAAATACTAATGTTTAAAACTTAAAATCTAAATATATATTTTTTCGATTAATAATTGATATACTTGTCTGAGAAGGCTGATCTGACACATCTGAAACAATGCAGGAATTTCAACAGTTGCATCAATGTATTTCTTTGTTGAATTAGTCATATTTAGATTTTTCACACTAAATATAGTATAAATAATTAGGCTTTCTTCTGAATTGCAGGGTAAGCCACTGTAAGCTGTAAATAAATACTTCATGGGTGAAATCCTCCATATCATAGCATCAGTTTTTTTTCTAAATGTTATGACACTCCACATGATGTACAGCTCTTCAAACATAATGCCAACACACCTCTATTGCCCCCTGGTGGCTAGCCACAGTACTGGTCATAAATCTGCCCACCATCACTCCTTTAAGTAGTTGTCATCACACTGATATGATCAACCAAAACAATAGTATGACCACCTGGCTAATATTATGCAAGTCCCACTTTTACTGCCCAAAGAGCTTTAACTCTTTGAGGCATGGGCTTCATTAGACCTCTGAAGGTGCTGTTGTATCTCGACGTTGTGGTAACAAGAAAACATGGTAACAAGACATTAGCAGTTGCAAGTTGTAGGTTGAGGCCTTCATGGACCAGGCTTGTATGTCTATCACATCCAACAGATGCTCGATTGGATTGAAATCTGGGGAATTTGGAGCCAAGTCAACATCTTGAATTCATTGTCGTGTCCCTCAAATCATTTTTGCAGTGTGACCCTGCTGAAAGGATTAAGTATGCCATTGGGAAATACTGTTTCCATGAAGGAGCACACTCGGTCTGCACCATTGTTAAGGTAGGTGGCATCTGTCAATATAAGATCCACGTGAATGGCAGGACCCAACAAGGGACAAAAACCCAAAGCCATTGAAGCTTTACACGCTTAGTTCAGAGGAACATCTCCAACAATGAATGCTGGTCTAAATTCAGCCAATTCCCCTTTTAACTCAGAAAAAAGAAACAATCAAATTCCACATCACCTAAAAACTAGTAACCCCTACTTGTACCATTACAAAGCTCTCCACGGCCAAAAAGAGAGCATATACAAGAATCCCAGAAGACTCAGCTTTGCTTAACAGCAACAGGCCACATGCCAGTCCTAACATTATCTGGACTAAGCAAATTATAGATAAATGGTAAGAAAAGAATATTAACTATTGGACATCTGACACAAAAATTCCACAGATAGATTATATTAGATAGATGGATGACTTTATTGATTCCTTTGGGAGGGTCCCTCAAAGAAATTGAAGGTTTACAAAGTTTACAATGCTAAAATTTACAATGCTGTTTCATTATAAACAGGTACTATACACTTGCAAAATATCTGACCTTGATGACGAATGAGAAACTGAGAAAAGACACTGATTATGTAGGCAGTAAAGGTCAAAAGAACATTCATGTTCATGGCAGAACCCAAGGATTCCTAGCAAAGCATTGGCCAACGCAGTACATTGCCTCCACCAGCTTTCTTTCTCCGAATACAGCTTTTGTACAGACTCTAGTTGTGAATCACAACATCTGTCATGTGTTGTTATCATTTGTATACAAAGGGAAGAGGAGGTGGTACACTGTCCAACTTTATAATAAGTCACTGAACGTAAACCAGACAAATGACCAAAATTAAATAATGACTATTACATTTTAACAGAAGTTTCAACTTTAGTTTCTGTGTCAAGAAATGACACATAATGTCACATAATGTCACATAATGTCACATAATGAAATGAGAAATGAATGATACTAACAAAGCAAACAAATAAATATTTGCAGAGGAGAATTCTTGATCTATCTATCTATCTATCTCTAGCAAGATGAAGATGACCCTTGAACAAACATGCCTAGCTGCAGAGTAATCTGATTTCTTTTCATGATGCACACCAATAAATAAATACAAACCTGACACAGGCTTACAAAATTACACAAGACATTTATACAGCTTACATCAGCATTGCTGACAATAGCTTTATAATGATGACAAGTTTGCTAGCTGGCTATGGTAGTTACAGACTTGTAACATCATTTTTTTTTTTTTTAAGATATTTTTTTTGGCCCTTTTGGCCTTTATTGTTAGAACAGTGAAGATAGATCAGTGGCGAGAAGAGTGGGGAATGACACACAAAAATGATCATCTCAGCTAGGACTCAAACTGGCGACTCAGTTGAGTCCTGGCTCAACTGCCTGCACAGCTTATATACCAAAGTGGTGCGCCTTAACCACTCAGTTATCTGGGCGCTCCAGGATTACTAGAGTTAAAACCTTTTTAACCACTGTATATCAAGAAATGTGCTCGCATCTCATAGGAGCAACAAGAGGCAAGACAACTCCAGTATGAAATGCCTGTAGGAATTCAGAGACTTGATGTGACTGACCGCTCAGCTTCAAAATCAAAGCGTCTCTGCAGCAGGATCTTATTCTTATTCTGACAGTGTCGTTGCCAAGTTTGATACCAATGTGTCTGAACAACTGTATCTGGCACAGACACTGCACAGAAGTGCTGAGGAGATAGATAAATTGTGGTCATCAGAAATAGCTCCAACATACCCCTTAATGTTATTAGCATTACCATTTTACATTAACGTTAACATGAGAGACAGAGTGAGCCGAGCTATCCCCCTCCACTTTCAACCTTTATGCTTAGCTAGGCTTAACATGTCATGGCTCCAGCTCTGCACAGAGATGGATTTTGATTTTCTCATCTTAGTCTTGGAATAAAAGCTACTGTGCACATTTGCCAAATTATTATCTGTTCCTGGCAATCTGACATTTTGATGCTAACCCTTAAATGTGTTGTGTTACCCAGCTGTAACGCTAATTTGATGATGCTGCATTTACAGGAGCACGCCCCATTATGGGGCTGAATCTGTCTACCTCCCCTTTGTAACTTAAATTCAAAAAATGAGCAATCAAATTCTACAAACATCTACAGGTTAGTAACTGTTACAAAGCTCTCAACTGCTAAGACCACAGCACAGAGAGAGGAGCCACCTCAGCCTTCTGAGCCTGAGGCTCAGCTCCTCCAACAGCACAGGGCCTCAGGGCACAATCTGGACCAACCAAATTGTAGCTATGGAAGTACATTAACTATTTGACATATATTTCAGAAACTCAACACAAGCTATAACGCTACAAGGCTCTAAACTGACACTACATACTGGATGAATATCTGCATGTGTTTGTTTTTCCAAATTATCTTCCATTTGTGCCAATAAAGCGTCTTGAATCGAGAATGCTCAGCACTATTATACATTATTGTACCACCATGCCAACACACATACACACTCGTCAGCATCATTTTAGCTCCATGAAATCTCCACTATAGGAGGCCTTTGTGGCTAAGAAAGAGTAATGACAATAGGCAGATAAAGGAAAGTCACCACATTAAACAGCATTAAGCCACTCAGTACCAGACGCATTACGCAGAGAGAAAGAGGGGATGAAGAAAGGAATGAGAGCGAAGGGAAGATGACAGCACTGCCCAGAGAAAAGAGCAAGGCCATGATAAATCAGAGGACTAATCCGGGCTACTACAGAGGGATTAAATTGTTCTCTTGCCGCACATTCGCCTGCTCCGTCGAACCGCAGAGGTTAAGCAGACCGTTCTCTCCTTGTCCCGTTGTTCTTCTTTTGTCTCATCCCATCATCCACCTTCTGTCCTTTGCTTGTCCCTCTGATGACATTAGAAGGGTGTAAGTCTTTAATCGGAGGAGCAATGTACTGCAAAAGGCCCTGCAGAGCACATACCCACACACACACACACACACACACTTGTATTTCTATCTTTGTGAGGACATTCATTGACAATACATTCCCCAGCCCTTTGTGTTAATCTTAACCATCACAACTTAACTTAACCAAAACCCAACCTTTACATTTACCCTAACCAAAAGTCAATTCTAAGCCTAACCTTAAAACCACATCTTAAGCCTAAAACAGCCATTTGAAGTTGTTAGGACCAGGCTCGCAAGGATAGCAGTGCAAGTAAACACACACATACACACATACACACAGACACACACAAAGGAAAGCTGTGTCTTCATTACATAACACAGGGGTAAACTGGTAAAGGGGTAAAGCTGACACACACACACACACACACACTGACACTCAAGTGTTGAAGAGATGGAAAGTCTGGCTAATAAATGTCAATTTTTGTGATAATCTGATGTAGACAATGATAAAACACTAAAAGCTTGATTCTCCTTGTGATGGCTGTGTGTATTGTTAGTATGTGTGCAAGTGTTAGATATGTGTGAGAGGTATATTATCTTGTATCTAAAGAATCACACATTCTGATTTATACACAATTTCAGGACTTATCTTTTATCATTTTAATCATTTCATTTCAACTCCAGGTTCATTTTCCAATTGAGATTCCATCACTGTATGAACTACTGCATGTGTTCATGGGCAGACCCAGAGCACCAGAAAGCTCCAGGTTCCCTTTAATATAATTTAGTTTGCAATAAACGGGCTGAATATCATTTAAGTGTTGTACAGTGTGTTTCACATATTCTTACACTAATGGCAGCAAGTTACCAATAACTATCTGCTAAGCCTGAGTCTGTGGCTGTTCAATTTATTGGATTTTTTAGAAACAACTGTGACCCCACTACACTAAAATGATACAGGTCTTAAAACAGAAACCTAATCTAGAGGCCTCATATTGCAAAGGATCCCCGAGTTAATATGCTACTGATCCTTCATGTGACTCTAAAACAGCTGTAACCCACGAGGCAAAGACCTGACAATGTCCCTGGTGCCAAAAAGACATTAGAAACCGATCTTTCCTGCACAGAGCTAAATATTAAGCCTTCATTCTTTTAAGGCACTGACCAAAGTATTTAGATAATAGTGTGCAATGAAATGTTTGTTTTGTTAAAATTGGTATGAAGATCATCTAAAAGGAATAACAATTGGGGGCCAGTATTTAAATCAAGATGTTGGTATTAGCACCAGTATTGAAGAGTTTCGGACAATACCTAACTTTAATATAACGTAAGGTACAAGGAGAAGCTGCTGTAGATTAATTTCTTCTTACACAACCCACAACAGCATCTTCAGCTTGTGGTTTTGTCCTTGATTGTGTCACTGTCACTGATCCACCGCTGAGAACAGTTGTTTGGTCAAGTTGATTTGGTCAATCGGGTCTTTACACCTGATCATTTATCTCCACACCTAACACATTGAATATGAGAACTGAACAGTCAAATACATCCAAGTAGTCCACATTCCTTCCACAGTTCAAAAATACAGTCACACTGGGGACTGTAAATTAGCTTTAGGTGTGAATGTGACTACTGTGAATAGTTTCTATACATAAGCACTGCGATAGACTGGAAACATGTCCAGTCCCAGTCAGTGTCACTTGGGGTTGGTTCCAGTTAGGGGTAAGTGGTTTAGATAATTGATGATGGACATGCACAGTTTTTAGGAGAAGATTGTCATTATGTTCATGCTATTATCTGTGTATTGTACTGACAGTGAAATAATCAACCCTCGAGTGAGATTTTATTTGGTGACATCACAAAAAATCTCTTTTTGTGTTTAAATGGTTTGGACAAACAAATGAGAAATCAACAGAAACTGACTGAACTTACAAATCCACTGCTTGGAGGAGCTTTCACCTGCTGTAGTTGTGGTTTATTATACATGATCACACATTTCAGGTGAATTTACTTTTAGCTTTGTCTTTAGACATGGTGGTTTAGATCATTTGAAAAGGCTAAACAGGCTAGTTTACAACATGAAAATGATGATGTTTATTTAACCACCTGACTTACTCATGATGTTCCAAGATGTAACCTCCCCCATCATCATAAACACTTCATCACTTCACAATACAAGGACACAAAGGAAAGCGGTCTCTACTTTACATAGCACAGGGGTAAACTGGTAAAGCTGACTTTAGTCCATACGCAGTCTACATATTCCTGCATTTCACTGAGAACTTGTCAAACACTGAAATCGTCATGTGTTTTGCATACGTTCTCCTGAAGCTTCAGTTAAGAAAGATTTTTGCCACAACCTTCTCTGCGTGGAAGCGCAACGACAGGCGTGGGTGTTTACTTCAGCACACACACGTACAACGCTTTCCTGACAGGTTCAAGCACACACCACAATGTTTCCTCCTCTTTCTGCATTCTGTGTGCCACCCCTCTCCTCAGCATCCCCTCCTTCTTCTCGCTGCAGTGGTAATTGGGTATGACATGGGATCAACAGGGAGAGCAAGGATGCATTTGAATGCGCTGAATGTCGTCTTCCTCACTTCTCTTTTCTAACCTGCTGCCTTCCAGCTCCTGGCCCACTGCTGTTACCGTAGCAACTTCTGCGTGACCGCATCTTCCACCGTACATCCTCCTCGTCCCCCTCCCCCATGTCATTTCTTTTATTAAGACTGGCCGCTAGTGCCCAAATGGGTGTGTGTGTGTGTGTGTGTGTGTGTGTGTGTGTGTGTGTGTGTGTGTGTGTGTGTGTGTGTGTGTGTGTGTGTCTGTTTGTGTGGAAACGCTCGATGGTGAGGTGCATAGCAGCAGAGCGTTGCCAGCCTAACTCAATGCTCAAAGCCAATTACCAGAGCCTCACTACAGAATTTAAAGCCACAACTCAGGAATAAAAAAAAATACCCTGAGCAGACAAAATGTGGCCACTGGAGTCAAACTTGTTACATTAAGTCAATCAAGTACATTATTGCACACCTGGGTACACCTCAGTGTTGCTGGAAGGGGATATCCAGCTGAAAAAGGCAATGCTACCATCACCCAGAAAGAAAAAAATATTTTTATTTTGTCTTGTCAAAACTGGAATGAATTACAACATTAATTTTCTTAAGTACAACAAATCTCAACAAATTCAATCTCCTTTTATTATCATATCTTATCTAATAATTATTATCATATTATTATCAAATTTTGATTTATTTGCTTCTGTATCTGGAAACAGAAACAATAGAGGAACAATGGGGACCCTCTACATGGAACTTTTAAGGAAAATTCCCTCTCAAAACTATAGTACAGTGATTAGGACATGGACATGGGGACTCTGAGGAGGTCATATTGTGTTTGGCACCAGGCTGTTGGCAGTTGATTCTTTGTGTCCTATAGGTTGTGAGACTTCTGTGGATCTGCTGCTGTTAGGGAGTGTAATTGCTATTGGTCTGAGGTATCCAAAGAGGTTGTACTTCAAAGTACAACTTTTTAAAAAAAAGCCGGATTATGAGTTTTAATGTTGAGACTCATCAGTCCAGTGTTCTTGTATTATCGTTGACATAAACCAGGATCTGTTCCTGTTACACCTCACAGATGTTATTTAACAGTATTTGTTCATCTGCACTTGATTTATCCTTTTATACCAAGATGTTTTCCTTCCTCACAGGTGAATAATAGCATCTGCAGTTTCAGTGACACAGCCATTTTCTATTTATATAGTAATAATAATTTATAATTATAACACTAAAGATTAACGTGCTAGTTTATTTGGAAACAGCTGGAGTTATTTTTTAATTTACTTTAATTCTACACCTCCCAGAAATATATGGGCAGCAAACACAAAATCTGTTTATAGTACAGCTATGAATGAATAATAATAAATAAAGGTGGTATATTACCTTTCTGACAAGTTGTAGGTGTGTGGTGAAGATGAAGGACCGTGGTCAGCACCAACCACACACACAAATGCATTTCCTGTGGTGTACTTGTTATCCAGTTGTCTTGATAAAGTTCCTTCATCGACTGGATGGACATATTTTGTATCTTCACAAGGAAAAACTGACAGTATACACTATCCCACATATGTTGATGAGTCCATTCACCAGATCACCTTTAGCACCATTAATTTACCTCTTAATAATTGCTAATTTATCTGAATTTAGTTTCTTGTAGCTCCATTCAAAAATCCCAGATATTCCATGTATTATTATTTACATCTTCAAATCAAGCACAAAAACAGATCAGGGGTAAGAATATTAAAAAAAAAAAACAAAAAAAAAAAAACTTTGGAATTTATTCATTTATTCATGTATAAACTTGTCTTGAAACATGCTCAGCTCTTCATCTAATTTATAATAATAAATGGGCACAAAATTATTTTGACTAATAACTAGTCAGGGAAACCAGATTTGAGGTTTGGGTTAAAACTGCACAAACATTTTGAGTTTGCTCAAAATGAGTTCACAAGAAGCATCAACCATGCATTATAAAAAAGAAAGATCTCTGACGACTTAAATTAACTGTTACAGTCATCTAAGAATTTAGAGATTCATCAGTGAAAAGTTCACAAACTATGTGACTTTTGACTTAGTTCTAGAGCTAAATTGTCTAAATGTAGAAAATCATTAAAGATGACTCCAGTGGCACAATGCCGGCCAATCAATGATGAGGTAAAAAATGAAGCAAAGAGTTACAGCTAAAAGCTTGATGGATGAGAAGGATCATCAGAGCTGGTTAACATCTCTGTTCATGAATCTGTCATAAACCATTTGAGCATTGTCTCCATGGCAGCACAACATGGAGAAATCTACAGCTGTGCAAACAATAAAAAAAGAAGGTAAACTAATGTTGAATTGTTTGGAAGGATCATGCAAAATACAATTATGAAAATCATCTCTTGAGTGAAGTATTGGAGAGTATTGATTTAGGCCTGCTCTGATGCCTGTGTGATTTCACCGTCATTGATTTTATTGATTTACTTATTTTACAGGATAATGTTCCTTCCACCTGGTGAAACTCAGAAGTTGGGAGATGGAACAGGACAATGCGACTAGAAATGGAAGAAAATCTGGTCCAAACAAAGAAACCATTTGAAATGACTCGTCGCAGTCAGATCTTAACCCGACTGAGATGGAATAATGTAATAACCTCAGAGAGACATTCACAATGGACATCGTAAGAATATGCCTGAGCCGAAGCAGTTCTAGGCGTCATCCTAAATTTAAACACTTAGGATTTTGCAGGTCTGATTCACAGCAACTGAAAGAGCTTATTTGAAGTGATTGATGAGATGTAACCAGTTGATTCAACACTGAATAGTTGCTGGCTGTCTATGATTAACTTGAGAGAGATTATAACTGTTTGTATATCATTAACTTCAGCACATCGTCTTTGTCTGTAGTTGTCACTTGATATGATATGAAGATCAAAATAGGCAGAGCAGGGAATGGGAGTGTTCCTTCCTACTACTGCCATTGTAATAGTAATCCAACAAGATGAAAGTGTACCTCGTATTTAAAGGGAATAGGAGATGAACCTTTGATTGCTTTAATACGTTACACTCATGTTTAACTAAGACTTCTGAACCCCGTACCTAATGCTGTAACCTTGTTTTTTGCTATTAAACACGTAGAAGGGGATTAGCTCTATGCTCTATTTGACCACGTGTATAAATTGTTAATAGAAAAATAGTTTACCTCAAATTTATAAATAATTTATTGAAAGAAAGATGCTGCTGAAATTTGCAGTACGGATTTCACTGCTGCCAACTCATTGTAAAATTGAGTTTGAGCTGAGTTGCAGTCTGAATTTACAATGTTCAGTCTAAAGCTAGTGTCATGCTCTAATGAACCACCTAACAAACCAATGTTTTTTTATTTCATCATTGACCTGTGGAGCACTATCATTTCAGTTTGGAAGGTGGTCTGAAAGGAAATTAAAGTGTGTCAACTTCTTCCGAGGAATCAATTAATCACTTAGTTGAAATGTACAGAGATTTAAAGGAGAATTTGCATATAAACTAGCTGAATAGTAGTTGAGTTAAAAAAAAAAAAAAAGACACCAATGAGACCAGATATGAATGGTTTAATAAAATCATATAATACATCACAGGTCTAATGAACAAAAGTCATGGCCAGGATTACCTGAGCTTATTCCTGTGCTGTTAAAAAAAATACAAAACCATGAAACTTAAAAGCACAACAACTTAATCAATTCTTTCAGTTGGAGATCAAAACAAGG
The DNA here is from genome assembly GCA_016801845.1 of Polydactylus sextarius. NCBI lineage: Eukaryota > Metazoa > Chordata > Actinopteri > Polynemidae > Polydactylus > Polydactylus sextarius. Next base: position 24,327,937 of record CM028909.1, on the reverse strand, counting down.
ACGGTCGCTGTGCACTCGGTTTAGCTCAAACCCAAAATGCCTTCCTTCCTTTTTATCCAGTTAAAAAGCAGCAGAAGTTTGGACGTAAAGTGAATTTAATTCGGCTGATGGAGAAGTGACCCTGACTGCATCTTTACACCACAAATCTTAGAAATACTTTCTACCCATCTTTTAAATGGCTGAATTGAAAGTGTACTGACTTAGACCATGAACCTAATAAACACACTCTTTCAAAAGCTTCCCTGTAGAATATAGCAGTGCAGATTATTAAAGCAACTTTAACAGAAGATACAGCAGATAAATAGTATAATTGGACCGTCTTAAAAACAAGGCATGCTAATAGCAAATCGACTCTCTCATAATTCAGATCAGGAATGCGACAAACGCCGCTCTTAGTGCCAAAATAAGAGCCTTCGTCAAGTAACTGCTTTACCCTTTTCCTCGCAGTCTTCATCCATGGTTGACCAACAGGTTCTAGGAGAAAAAGAGACATAGAAGTGATGATTACTCCATTTGTGTGCCTGTCCCTTCCGCTGACCTTTGAGATGCTGTTAGGTGCAAAGATCGTCCATGTTTGGTGCATAGCTCTCCAGTTTTACTTGACCACAAATGAAAGGTCAGACCGCGTAATAGCAGGGATTATCTCAGTAATGTAGAAAATTGAGAAGTGTTGACTGGTGTTACAAAGCTCTTCAGCACTACTGCAGAGGCTTTTTCATGTTGCAGCAATTTGCAAATACAGGAGATAGAGTTCTCTTGATTACTCTCAACTTGTTTCTGTTGCTTCTTGTTGTTGGTGCAGTCTGATTTTTTTTTTGTTTGTTTTTTTAACAGTTTTGTGAGACTGTTCCCCTTAATCTTCTAAATAATCCCAGCCAGCGTTTTCAGCTTTCACCCTGAACACACAGACCCCCAGTCTCTGTGTTAATTACATATTTTGTGCAACTTTACAAAAAACCTTTTGCAATAAAGTTCTAACAGTAAAGCCTATTTAACAGCTAGTACACTGACCAGGTTAACCTTCTATGTGGTGGTTATAAACTTTGTCCTACTCATTATACAATCAAACACGCAGCTACTCATCTAAATGCCTTTCATATCAGTGTAAGCCTTGAAAATGCAGTGACTTAAGAAGATGATGAGTTAAGGTTCAAATAAATCATTTTGCCTGTGTGTGGCTCAGTGGCGATTGATGTCCCTTTTATTAAAATATATATTTTGAAGATTTCTGAAGTACTGATATCACATTATTTTCTGATTGATTGTAGGTGTGTCTGTGGTATTTGTTTACTGCAGTGTCTTTTTTAAGTATTTGGTGACACATGAAACTAAAATAATGTATGATCAGATAACATCAGACAATAATACCGATGGTCAATTTTTTTGTCAAGTTAAAATAAGAATAAAACTCTTAGAAAGTACAGAGTGGGGCTATTTCAAACTTTGCTTATTCCAACTTAAAACATTTTTTTATTCGTTTTTTAGTACAAAAAGGAACATTGCATGTTGAAACTGACTACATGGATCTCTTTAGAACCCTTCACTGGAATCCTCTTTAAGTGGTCAATGAAATGAACCCTTTGTCCATCGTTTCATTTGAGATACAGTTTCTTTCTTTTCTAGTACGAGGGTTATAGTGGGACCAGCCTTAAATGCAAATCTTAGAACCCTAATTATGCTGTAGATCTAGCTTAAACCCATTTCAGATTCAGGAAAGGTCTCATTTAAAATCTAAACCTGTACACTGTGCTCCTCTAAGGAAGACTAGTGACCTCCATAGAATTGTAGTAGACTATCAAGTATACTTAACTCCTTTTTGAAAACAGATACATGCAACTGATCAAAGGAGATCAACCTCCATCGGTCGACTACAGATCAATGAGGTCCTTGAAAACATAGTAATACACTGTCCCTGACTGCACACCTTACAACATCATTCAAAACAACAGTGAGCAGGCAAGGGTTTCACTTAAGATTGTATGCTCTCCAGTGAAATGGCTATGATCAATTAACACCTTGAAATCCTGACAAGATGATCCTTAGAGAGATGCAACCTATAATACAAAGGTGATAACTAGCCAATTTAAACAGAACTTTGCCACCACGCAGACCTTTTCTTACAACCTTGGAGATAACCTCTCAAAATGATCAATAAAGTCTGGTGATATACAGTAGAGCGCCTTGTTAGCGAGATGGTCTGAACAGAATATATTGAGTTACAGAACATGAAGATGATGCTCGTGGGCGTTTAATAGTAGGTGATTGGCCTTCTATGTGAACGTCAATAGTCTTTGAAGCCTTATTAGTTATTTTGTATCCTCTCAAAGATAGACAATATCTAACAAGATGGCTCCTTGCCATGATTGTATAAGCTGATTACAACAGGAGGTTTTGCCCTGAACATTTCATCTCCCACACACACAATCCCAGTAAACAAAGAACCATTGTTTGCTTGTCTGCCTCTCTTTTTTTTTTTTTTTTTTTTTTTTTTTTTTACTACATATTCCTTTAAAAGATGATCATTCAAATAATGGGTGAACATACTCCAAGACAGTGTGATAATCATTCCACTGCATTTGATAAGCTCACACAAAGTTTTGAAAATTGGTTTTAGAAAAGCAGGTGTAAATCGCTGAGATAATGCTTGATGGGATTTGCATAAGCTACAAGGAGCTTTGTGACTGAGAAAGAAACATGAACTAGTCTACAGCCATACAGCAGCATTTGGAAGCATAGTGGCTGCTTTGAGCTATATTCTAATGTTGGACATGGCTAAAATGCTCACACTGTCAATGCTGGCTTGCTAATACCTAGCAGGTTATGTTTATTATGCTCACTATTTTAGTTCAGTGTATTCACATTATAGCTAATTAGATACTAATAAATACTGTATACAGCTAAGAATAATGAGGCATTTAGTCATAAACCAAAGTATTGGATTGGAAATCCAATACTGGAAGTATTGGAGAACAAGACACATAATGTCACAGCAATCCATGCAGAGGCTGTCGAAACTCAACCTCGTGTTGGGTGATCAACAATGACCCCACTGAGGCTCATCCTGCACGTCTGTATGTAAGTAATTAAGCAAGTAAGTACATCAATTAATGGCAATCCAGCCTATAGTTTTATAATTATTTTATTCTAAACCACCTTCCTGATCAATCAACATGGCCATCCCAAAAGCTATATTGCCAACATAGCAATGGATATGGTATGGCTATGGTTAAAAAATTGCCTATATATGATTTGACTCCTGGAAATAAAAAGAGCAAATCCGCAATTATCAACAAAATACAATATCTGATTGTATCCTATGATACAATGAGGCTTGTGGATTGTGTTCAGAAACTTTAATCTTGAACAGGCTGCAAATGCACTTTTCTTTATTTTGATAAAAGATTAAAGTGACTATATTTACCTCACTTTTTAGTAAGATATCAGCTGTATCAACACCATCTCCACCTGCTGCAGTCTGAGCTACTGGACTTGCTAGTGCCCCAAAATCTCACTCACTTCACAATTAGTACTCTAAATGCACTACTGCTGTGTTACTCCATGTCTTCATCATTTCCCACGTAGTTGGTTTGACACCTATTACACTTGACCTTAAGACTGTAACATTGTCATTTGATCAGCAATTGTTTTGATTGAGTGGTTCTGAAGTATGAAAGAAATGCTTATGAAAAAAGATCGATATTCTTTCATTCCAATATTCAGTATCCTTTCGCTTCTAGATTTGATGATTTCAGACAAACCCCCACTAAACCCAGTGCTGTAGATGGGCTTTATGGCCCCAGACTGAAATATCTAAACAAATATTTGATGGGTTCTATGATAATGATTCATGATTCCCAGAGGATAATTACTTGTGATGTTGTGGATCTTCTGACTTAACCTCCAGTGCCAACATAAATGTGACATGTTTGGTTTTGAATTGGCTGTCTCAACATCTATTGAAAACTGCAAAGTTTTCCATGTACTGTTAAACTTCCTGTCAAAACTTCCTGCCAAACTAATGTTGGTATATTAACAAGTTTGAATCTGGAAAATGATTGGAGAATGAATTGAACCATTTTCACATTTTAAAAGGTGTCCTTTGTTTATGCACTAGTGTTTTATGGATATAGACATAGATATGTAATTTAATACATTAATACATTTAATAAATGTCTGTAATCCATGTGAAAGATATTTTTACTGTAGATATTTCGTTTTTCATTAAATATACATCACGCTTGATTTGCTTTGGTTTTCCAGTCTCAATCAATCAGGCTCAGCTCTACTTGTCTTCAGAGTCTGGGCAGCAGCAGGAGGGAGAAGAGTTGTTTCAGAACAAGCACCAAGGCCCCAGTGCAGCTCCAGCAGTCCATGTGGAACGATGCACTGAGCTGACTGACTGAAGACCAAGGCTGCATTGACCTGAAGCCTGCTGATAGAGAGATACAGACTATGTCTATGTATGTACTCTGTGTGTATGTGCGCGCAGGGGAGAACATAGTATCTCTCTATCACTACAGAGTTAACTCAAGCTGTGAAACTCAAACCATTAAAACCACAGAGTCTCACAGAACAGGGTGATCAATACACCTCTCTTCTCATCCCTGTAGTTTCCTCTTGTTCCCTTCACCTATTTGCTGCATTACATCATCTCTTCTCTTCTCCTCTCATCCACTCTACTATCATCCACTTTTTTTTTTATTTTATCTCAATTTCTGATCTTCACTGGCTGCTGGTAGAGATATATCTGCAGTACCTGAGAATACATATTTACTCTCCTTCAATACTTCAGTAAGGTTTATCTAAGAGTAATAGTAAAAAAAAAAAAAAATCTCTCACAAATTGTTTGCACGTTCAAGACTCAGATCTATCTTAAGAACAACAAAACAAAGAGAGAAAGAGTGGACATGAGCCTGTATGTATACTCAAGTGATGATGACCCTTGACCTGCACATTCACCAAATGTCAGATCAAAAGTAAGTCTGACGTGTATCAGTGAGTCATTTGTGTCTGGTGCATCTTGATATGAAAGGTAGAAAATATTTCCTTTCATCTGTAATAACTAAAAAAGACATCCTTTTTTTTCTAATATATGTAAATCAGAGTCACTTTTATCATTATCATCTTTCAATACATATAAACCAAACTTCCTCCAAAAGCATGTCTGATCTTAACATGGTTTAGCAGCTAATATAGTACAAGGAAACTTCCAGGGTCGAAAATCGTCTTTGAACCCACGCTATTAAACCAATGTGCAAAAGAAAACCTGAAAGCATTGAGTATTTAATTGAGTATTTATACCAGCAGAATATTGTTGTCAATATTGTCTTGACAACACTGGTCATAATGATCAGGAAGGAAAATGCTACTGTTTTCCCACAAAGAATTATGATACATCAGGCCTTGGAAACTGACAGTACTTTGTCACTTCTGTTTGGTTGTATGACTTTACCAGTTGTTACAGTTGGAGTTGATCAGTTTGTGTTATGTTATGACGAAAACATCCTTTGTTCATTATACTCAATATATTTTCAACTGATCAACTGTTCAGAAAAGCAGATATACTTAATTTACAAAGAGATAAAAACAGCAGGCTCACAGCTGAGAGGCAGGAAGCCAGGTTTAGAGTTTTACTTGCAAAATAATTTATATGATTAATGTTTTATTGAAATACTCATCAACTCAAACCAAGGAAGTTTTGCAACTTCCTGAAGCTGATGAAGCTTACGATGAACCTAATGAATGAAATGTTTGACGTGAAAAAAGCGAAATGCAAGTTATTCAAGTTTAAACACTGGTATGCCAGAAGCTATACATTATGTTTTAATGTATTGTTTAGGACAGTCCTCTGATTGACTACAGGTTACTCACAGACTTAAGATGAATTGTTTAGCAGTGTACTACTGACATGGTGTGAACAGCAAAAGTAATTAGTACTCTGACAGGTGCTGAAAATTGTATCGGTGCACTTGTACTGTATTAAAGAAAACTGGTAACACTTCACAACTCGCCCACTAACAAACTAATGGATTTTCTACCTGTAGCTCTAATTGAAGATCCATCTTGTGTAAAAGCAGACTAAAAGGACTTGCTGAGGTTACATCACACTGCCTCCCAGATAGCACATCGGTATCTGAGCTTTTACAACAAGCCTATTTTCATTTCATGCGGCTGTGGTCGACAGAAAGGCAGCATGAGGAGAGAGGAGAGAGGGACAAGGACTGAACACAGCAGGAGATACAAAGAGAGAAACAAACAGCAAACCAAAAGTCAGGAAAGGTAGCAAAGCAGCTTCATTCTGCCTGTCCTCTTTTTTTGCCCAAACCAGCCTGGTAGTCTTGACTCAATTGGAAATCCATTTTATCTGATGACTGGCAGGCAATTGGGGCTCCCAGGTGAAAGGCTGAGGCTCTGTACTTGATTGGCCTGACCACTCCACTGCTGAGGGATGGAGATGGAGCAGGATGTAGGGGAGAACACGTGCTGCAAACATCATGTCTGTAAACAAAGTTCACTTCAGGTTACCTGGATAATCAACAATTCACCACTTTTGTTAAAAATACAGGAGCAATTGGGAAGAAATAGTTTCATTATCAATTAATCTGTTTATTACTTTGTCATACAATCAATGGTCTAAGATCGAAAGATAATCACTTTTCATTGATATAAAAAGAAGAAAAGCAACAAGACCTCAGACTTCATCACTTAACAACTATGAGATTCATACAGTACCAGTGAATCAGTTTGTGCTATACAGTCTATCTAAATCTGTTCAGCAAGGCACTGTGCTAAATAAGATAAGATTAAATATCTCAACACAGCACATGCTACTCTCTACTCCATATGTTTGACTGTGGTTAAATTACAGTGTTTATGATGTTTATTACTAAACACAATAAGGAGTAATTCTGTTTTGACAGGATAACTGGGAGATTGTTAGAGTTTTGCTCAAAGGTTCTGGGGCCTGGAGAAGAGTGGAGCTTAGACTCTAAATGTTGACTACAACAGCACAATGTGAGTGCTGGCCAGTGGAGGAAAGAGATGATCGTGACACTTATCCTCAGTACAAGGTAACAAGTTTTAATACTGTTGTAAAATTATGTTGAAATTATGTTCCTTGTTGAACCGAAAACAATCAAACACAAGAAGCTTATGAGCACTTGTGACCCATACTGTGTTACATTATTTGGTCACTCGTATTCTCTACCACAGCACAGAAAAACAATATACTGTGCACCCTGAGACACAACTGACTTGAATTTACTAGTTCTTCTTTTCTTTTTTTAAGCACTCTCAAAAAGTTCACAAGAGAGTTTGCCTTTCTTAAGAACAGGGGACTCTTGAGTGTACAAACTAAGCCTCAGGGCAAAAAGTCCACTACACAGCACAGCAACAGGATAAGCTGGTGTCAACACACAGAGTAAACTGTTATAGCATGTACCACTCTCTGGTTGGGTTTGGTTGGCATGACAAACAAAGAACAGATGAAGACGTACGCTTTTCACGAACAAAACACCACAAAAGACAAGTTTACCGGTCACCATTCTTGCACAGTATAATATGATATCTTTAGCACATTTGTCAGACAAAGACTTGTCAGTAACTGCTGTGCAGCTATTAAAATAAGCAATTTTCAAAGTTTCGCCTTAAAGTGAACTTGTCAACATAGCTCCAGGAGGAAACAATAACACAACAGTATTTATTTATTTCTAAAAAAAGGACAGGGAAGGAAAAAAAAAAAAAAAATCGATCTCTTTTTGTAGCACAGGGTGTAAATTGGAGAGCAATCACAAAGGAAAGGCAGGCTTCAACTCATAAAGAGAAAAAGAAGGTGGAGAGACAGACGGATTGAGTGACAATGGGACACAAAAGAGAGACTGGTACAAAGTGGGCTGTTCTGATAATGTTGAGGCTACTTCAAGGCGACAAAAGCTGCTGAAAAAGCCACCTAAAAGCCCTGCTGTTGTCCTCTCTTATCCCAGCTGGTGGGCTTTCTTCCACAAAACCTCTTACTAAGCACAAGAGACAGGGGGCGATGAAATGCTGACCAGAATATTGGTGAGAATTGCACCCATGCAAAAAAAAAAAAAAATAACAATATGTGTCAATTGCTTATGCAGCCAAGGTCTCTTTCAATAGACACAATACACAGCTATGTTGAAATATTATTGGGACCCCCTGTCAAAGAGCACACAAAGAGAGAGAGAGCAGGGGGTCTAGTGGCGCGAGCCGACAGGCATGATGGAGCTCAGAAAGGTCAGCGTGCAGACAGTGAGGGGTACAAAAACTGGTGAGAATGCCCCCCCCTCAGAAGGCAGTTGTGAGTGCCCTTAACTCTACCCCCTCCCTCGGTGTCTCTTTGAGGCATCTGATGGCCACCGGGGACAGCGAGGCAGATGAAAAAGGGAAAAGGAGGCTCTAGATTTGGCTTGATGTGCCGTTCGATTGCACACAGTGAAGCAGCAAAAGCCAGAGAAATGGGATGAAGGGGAACGTGAGGGGCACAGTGAAAAGTGGCAGACGGAGGCAGCAAAAGAAAAAGACAGAATAGTAAGAAAAAGTTCAATGCATTGCACAACAGTTGATGAGATTAGTGTGAAAATACACGTGCTGTCATGCAGCAGTCCTATTTTACTGAAGTCTCATCACATTGACTTCGAGGACTGGAGTGTCCTTGCTAACTTACCTTCATTTGTTCTGTGCTGCTGGTGTGTAAAGTGTTTGTGTGACATTGCAGCAATTCTGTTACACATTAATTAAGTTAGATAACTCAAAAGAGTCACCTGAATAGAGGAGGACACACAAAACAATGGATCCTCCCGGTCCCATGATACAGTGACCTTGTATTTTTTACACAACTGTGCTAGAACTCATTATGTTGAGCAAACAGAGATTTTAACTGCTTATTTACACATCCAGCACTTAAAGAGCATCTGAAGTCATGGTTGTGACCACCTAATGCATAGAAGTCCAATCTCCTCTCCTTTTTTGTTCTGTTTTTTGTCTCCACCAACTCCTGAGGGAAATATGTAGTTCTTTAGCAGCTAAATGCTCCTCTATGCTCAACAGCTAGTCGATAGTCTCTGTCTGCTGTTTGCTGCTGATCTGATTGTGGGCTGAGAGTTTTTAAGAGCTCCAATTCACTATGAAAGACTCCTTTTACATAATTACATTGTTTTTTACTACTCATGTTATTACTCCCTGTTATTTCTTGTCTGCTAAAAAAAACGTTTGACATTACTTTGAATGTAATTACAGATTTATACAGGTTTAAAGTTTTCATATTGTTCCTCACCGTTTCTGTTATTATACCACTGCTCAATCTCCACACTTCTGGAAAAACAATATGACATGTCATCTCATTTACAGCTTATCTGTGTATGATTAAACTTATTTGTCAGCAGGAAATACTCACGAATAGACTGAACTAAAAGAAATCCTGACTAAATTTGTTGAGTTTTTGCAAATGAAATGCTTCTTGGTATCTATGCTAACCATGATTCACTTTTTTTATTATCCTTTAATTATGACATTACATTTTTATTGCTATTTTAACATATTTTGTTGACGAAAAACATTTTCTTTGTCTCGGCCCCTGTCCTAGACATGCTTGCATATTCCACGGGGGTACATTCTTTACACGCAACAAAAACAAGCTCTTTGTTTCATCTCCCTCCTCAGCAAGTCATTTTTCACAACACTGAGTTGTGAGAAAGAAACAGAAACAGAGATGAGAAGCCTAATTTACTACCTAAATACTTAACTGTATAGATAGGTTATTTCACAGAAGCTCTGAAAAGTGAGATTAAAAAATGCAACCCACAAAGCATACAATACAAGACAGACGGACGGACAACAAAAGAGAAATAGTACGAGCAGATAATGACACTCGGCGGTGATTGGTTGTGATTGGCTGTACATTGATCAATGCCTGCTTGAAAGGAGGCAACACTGATGGTTTATGACAGAGGGAACAACTGCCAACAGTATGAAAATGAAATCAATAAGCCAACTGTGGAGCTAGGAGAGAGAAATGAAGGAAGTAGGCGAGAAAAAGAAAGGAAAAGGTTTAGAAAAAGAGAAACAGATAGGAGGCGAGGCAGAGTAAAACAAGAGAGACAAAGAGAGTGGAGCAGACGCAGAGAGAATGCGGTAAAAAATGAGTTGCAGACAGATGTAGAAGCTGTGGAAGGATGAAAGGTGTTGGTTTAAAGGAAGAAAAAAGTGACAGATGAAGGAAGGTTCATTAAAGATAGATAAAAAAAAAAAAACGTACACAAAACAAACTGACGAACATTCACATTCACACAAAACTGACAAAAACTTTTCTATAAACCCGAGTGATGATGTAACCATACTTTGTGAGTTGTGTTTGTGTGCACAAGCAAATACACACAGAAGAGTGAGATGCTTGACATGTGGACACATTTTCTCTACTGCCCTCGTCGTGACGAGAGAAACATCGCTAACATTTTACAGGGAATAAATGCTTGCAAACAATAATAAAGTTTAATAAAAATTGCAAGTGGAAAAAAAAAAAACTTTGAGAGAAATGGTTTGTGCGATGAATCTCTTAAAAAAGAAACACAAAAGCACACTCAAGGTCTGAGCTACAATGAAGCACAAATGTGCTCTTTAAATGTAGAGTTAATAAAGGAAGCATGGGCCAGGTGAAAGTAGATAATTGAAATAAAACAAAGAAAAAAAAAACAATCTTTTCCATCAGATTCACTGTCTTTGTCAAGTGTGCTATCCAACATCCAGGTAAATGAAAACGACTGTTTACATTCCTGTGACACAACCAATAAAACTGAGTATTTTGCAGTTTTTTTTTTCTCCTTTTATGTGCTTTATCTTGCACTAAACAGTCTAGAGGCATCAGCAGCTTTCATTATGTTTTTGGTCCACACTTGTACAAATTCTGCTTATAAAAATCAACCATGCTTGAAATAAATCACGACAGCTCTGAATCCATTAGAATATGAAAGCAAAACATTACCAACCTGAGCTCTGACACTGCTGCATCGTCTGTGCAGACCCTATTTCAAACTCGTGTTGGCAATGAGCTGTTATGGCTACATGGCCACACAATCAACTACTGTTTATGTTCACTTTGCTGTGCAGTGTGGAATGGTTGTATCATACTTGGCTAACAGTTTTAATTTGATTTGTGTATCCTATTCAAACTAGAATTACAACACAGCGGTTGTATGCCTGTGCCAACCAGACCAGATACATTTAATTAGCACATAAAATCTTGAGTAATGGCCAAGCATGAGTTATGTGAGATGATAGCGACCACTTCACTTTGACCACCAAAAGTTTTTCAGGACATCCTTAAGCAAGCAAAGTTTTGTTCTTTAAGGCAAGACACTGTGTTCACATGGGACAGAAACAACCCAAGAACAACCACTGTCCTAATAATTACATTTAAAGTCAGTCAAAGTGCAATTTCATGACAAATGTGTAGAGATTTCCTGCTGATTAGTTGGGGTTATGAAGCCAAAACCTTTTTTTGTAAGGTGACCTTTGGCCACTAAAATCTAAACAGGTCTTACTTGAGGGGAAGTGAAAATTTGTGCTAAATCTGAGTGGATTCTCTTGAGGCATTGTTGAGATATCAAGGTTAAGACAGACAGATGGAAGGGCACCCCGATAACATAATGCTTCTGGCCAAAGGGTCAAGGGTCGATCCAGGTGGGAGTCAAATCAGGGACCAGCTTCTCGGGGGTGAGGGTGAGGGTGAGGGTTAGCTTCTGCTCCCATGCGGTATGTTACACTCACACTTCCCACGCCCTAAACTTGATTTTATGAATAATGTCAGCCATACTTTGGGCATTTTAATCCATTTTGTTCAACAGTAGTAATAGTGGACAAATGAGAGGAAAGAGAGAGAGTGTGATTCATTGCGGTGCCTTGCACTCATGTGACCCTACACAATGGTAGCATGTTGACTCGTTTAACGTATCATGTGCTGTCATGGTGGGGTCATGACACCTGTCTACAGTTCACTGATGACTTCGTTCTGTGTGCTACATATGTTGTATGATGCAGTATGACTGGTGACATTAAAAATGCCCATTTCCACTGTTGGCAACTAATTTGATTTACAGAAAACAATTACAAACACAAGCCAGAGAGTTAATGATGAATATACACCTTTATCGGCAAACTATAACAAAAATAAAACTTGCTACAACAGCTCTCCATCACTGTACTACACTATTCTGGCAAATCTTTATCAACTTGTTCAAAACTGTGAGCAGGGATACAAAAAAGTTCAAGGATTCCTTAAGGCTTTTTTTTTTTTCTCTCTGTCTGTAGGCAGTCACCGCTAATGAGGCACAAACAGACCTTCAGCTGAGAGCAGGAGAGAAACTACAACCTGACAAAAAGGTGCTCCAGATGAATGTCACTTTTAAATCAACTCACCGCACCGCACAAACTATTTTGTTAATATTTAAGATTTTATACTTCTATACTACTATATTTAAGTTTTATTCCCGTTTCCTTTAGTGGACACAAACTTTTACAGTGGTTAAAGCACAGACTTGCAGGATAGTGACAAATAATAAAAAGTGATATCTGCTCCCTGACACATAAACTTGTAAAAGAGTTCTGAATTTTAAAACAATATATATATATATATATATATATATATATATATATATACACACTCACTGGCCATTTTAAGTACACCTTGCTAGTACAGAGTTGGACCCCCTTTTGCCTTCAGAACTGCCTTAATCCTTCATGGCAGGTACTGAAAACATTCCTCAGAGAGTTTGGTCCATATTGACATGATAGCATCAAGCAGTTGCTGCAGATTTGTTGGCTGCACATCCATGATGCGAATCTCCCGTTCCACCACATCCCAAAGGTGCTCTATTGGATTGAGATCTGGTGACTGTGGAGGCCATTTGAGTACAGTGAATTCATTGTCATGTTCAAGAAACCAGTCTGAGATGATTTGAGCTTTATGACATGACACGTTATCCTGCTGGAAGTAGCCATCAGAAGATGGGTACACTGTGGTCATAAAGAGATGGACATGGTCAGCAACAATACTCAGGTAGGCTGTGGTGTTGCCATGATGCTTAATTGGTACTAAGGGGCCCAAAGAGTGCCAAGAAAATATCCCCCACACCATAACACCACCACCACCAGCCTGAACCGTTGATACAAGGCAGGATGGATCCATGCTTTCATGTTGCTGAGGCCAAATTCTGACCCTACCATCCGAATGTTGCAGCAGAAATCAAGACTCATCAGACCAGGCAATGTTTTCCAATCTTCTATTGTCCAATTTCGGTGAGCCTGTGCGAATTTTTGCCTCAGTTTCCTGTTCTTAGCTGACAGGAGTGGCACCCGGTGTGGTCTTCTGCTGCTGTAGCCCATTTGCCTCAAGGTTCGACTTGTTGTGCGTTCAGAGATGCTCTTCTGCATACCTTGGTTGTAACAAGTAGTTATTTGAGTTACTGTTGCCTTTCTATCAGCTCGAACCAGTCTGGCCATTCTCCTCTGACCTCTGGCATCAACAAGGCATTTTTTTCCCACAGAAATGCCGCTCACTGGATATTTTCTCTTTTTCGGCCCATTCTCTGTAAACCCTAGAGATGGTTGTGTGTGAAAATTCCAGTAGATCAGCAGTTTCTGAAATACTCAGACCAGCCCGTCTGGCACCAACAACCATGCCACGTTCAAAGTCACTTAAATCACCTTTCTTCCCCATCCTCTTGACTATGTTTACATGCCTAAATGCATTGCGTTGCTGCCATGTGACATGTGAGCAGTTGGACAGGTGTGCCTAATAAAGTGGCCGGTGAGTGTGTGTGTATATATATATATATATATATATATATATATATATATATATATATATAAACAGTGTTACACAGAAGCTTGGTGTGAAACTCCCATGAATGAGTTTTTTAATCTAAGATAGTTTCTCTCAGAACAAATATAAGAATTGAGAATTTACAGAAATCTACAAGACACTGAGTAATATTTATTCATGCATAGCTATGAGGTGAAAGTGGACTTTCAACACTTTTTCACTTCATAAACTTTGTGTCATAACTTGAGGAGTACATATTTAGGTAAAAGTTTGTGTAAAACTTTCTGTGTCCAGGTCCAGCAGGCACCTGAGGCTCCTCATTCTTCTTCATTAGTGTTGACTGCTGAGGGGCCCGCCATCTCCTCCTCTTCCTCTTTATTTCTTCCTCTCCCTCTCTACATCTTTTCATCCTCTGTCCATCTCCAGCTCTTCCTCCATAACCACTTATCTCTCCACAGCAGCTACCCACATTTACAGTCTTGCATTTTTCTATCACCCTCTTCTCTGTTCTTCTTCCTTCTTTGCCCTTATCTGTCCAACTCATTCACTCTCCATTTTCTCTCACAGGGGCTGCCCCCCATCTCCCATTACCTTTTGTCTGCCTCCACCTCTGTTCTTCAACTGTCTACATCCTCCTCTATATTGTTGCTGCTCTTTGCCTCTTTAGTTGCTTAGTGTATGCCATTGAGTTCAAATATCCTATATACTCAAACTCAGCATCTTCTGTACATTTTTACACACACACACACACATACACTGTACATTTACTTTATAGGGACAAAACACAAAAGGATAAAAGTCAGAGAAGCAGTTGGACTACCAGGTAAGCTCTAAAAATATGGATGCATTACTTAATTTAGATTAGGTCATATAAAAGGGTTAAGCAACACTTTTTGAAATTATTTATTTCTAATCAACGTATAAGCTCACTAAAACCCAAGCCATCTGCCACTGGCTGCAGATTAAAGCTGCTGTGTCTGTCTTTACACAATACAATGTAATCTCCCAGAGAGGCCTCTTTCCAATTTTTAACAGTTGTTGCTGTGTGTGGCTATTTACAAGAACTGAGACCAGAAATGTGTCTGGCTAACACTGCAATTATTAATCACCAAACACTCTCATTCACATTCCACCTCAGCCAGACTTTCTGCACTTTGTGTTGTGGCACCTCCATGAAATAAAGTACAAGGTGCAAAGACAGATGTCTTCAAAGTTCATATGTCCAACTGGTGCTTGTCGCTTTGCTCCCTCAGTTCCAATAGGTGTTTTAGTCCTCATCATGATAATAACCATGACAAGAAAACTTTCTAATCTTAGTTCTCAGGGTAAATTATTCCAAAGACTTGGAGTCATAACAGCAAAAGCCCCATTACCCTTGGTCTAGTATCTTAAAATAAATTCTACAACAATGAGGCAGCAAAGAGAAGCTAAAATAGGGAAGATATGTTCATGATTTGTGATGTGGTAACAAGTCTGGCATGTAATAATTCAGACGGGAGGTAATACAACCTCACTCACTCTTTGAGCCATCAGGATCGATGAGGCAATAGAATAGATATATTTCTCAAATGGAAAAACATAAAGCTGAGGTTGCCTTTGATCAATAGACATGATGATGATGTTTTGGTCGAATAAAACTTTTGGGTATCACGTGCTGAGCTTAGGGCCTTTCATAATAATTTTAAGTTTTGGAGAAGTTGCCATCTGTTTAAATAATTTGGCCTAAAGGGAGTTAAAAAAAAAAAAAAAAGAGAGAAAATAAAGCTGGTCCCAGAATGACACCTGGAGGCACCACCCGAGAAGAGGTATAGCCAACAACAGACACAACAAAGTCCTGGAGATACCAACCCATGTACTCAACCTTTCAATAATGCAATGATCCACCGCCAGCAGAACCAGAGGGTTTACCTGCATCATTCTTCATCGAGATATAATTGAGATCACTTACATGGGGACTTCTTTGTGCTGTGCTGCTGTCAAAACCATGACTGTGATATCAAAATACTGTCATTGATTCAGACTTCAGGAGCTGATTTCACACAATTTCCTCCTGAATTTTTGATATCAAGGGAAGCTTAGAATATGATCTGTACTTTTATGAGTACAACTGAGGTTACAGTATCTAAAAACATATCATCAAAATTGGGTAGGTGTTGGTATATATATATATTGATATTGGGTAGATATACAGAATGTCCAGTGGGCCTGATGATGGTTTAATATTTTAGATTGTGATTTCCTTCT
Organism: Polydactylus sextarius; assembly: GCA_016801845.1. Lineage (NCBI taxonomy): Eukaryota > Metazoa > Chordata > Actinopteri > Polynemidae > Polydactylus > Polydactylus sextarius. Next base: position 24,311,856 of record CM028909.1, on the reverse strand, counting down.
AAGCACACAGAGTATCTAGCTGAGCACAACCTTAGTCAGACACAGAAGTTGGGAGATGAATCTTCAATCTAATCTTATAAAATGAGAACCACTAAAAATCTTTCACAGTCTGTATTCAATGGGGACATCAGGTTGGTTCAGGTTAACTAATCAGTCAATGGTATTAAATAAAAAAGGATGGAGGTGATGAGCTCTGAAAAGTACTTTGCTCTTGCGTCCTTTATTTTATTGTTATGTAATTGGCATAAAAATTTCATGTGTTCACAGTGAACTGAGACGTTCACTCCCTTTTCCTGCCATGGATTCTTTCAGTAATGCACGGTGATACAGTTAGAAATTGGATTTAAATAAATGCTTAAAGGCACTTCCTAAAACAGCTGAGCACATATTGTTGAGGCAGTTAAACGAATCATTTGCGTATGACAGCAAAAGTAAGGATTCATCAAACTCCATAAATAATAAGGAAAATGTTTCTAGTGTCACCTAAGCTGTGCAAACTCCCACTTATGAAGATTCCTGTGAATGAAATACAGAGTTAAAAACAAGACATATGCTCAGACAGAACGTCCCTTTGAGGCAAAGATGATAAATAGATGATAGTTATATCTATGAATAAGTCTGACACATATTGAGTGGATTTAAAAGACTAAATAGTGTTTAAAAATTCAATAAAAAAGCAAATGTTAAAGTCTCCAGATATGAAGACTTTGTCATGTTAGAGAACAACTGAGGACAGAAACTGTGACAGGTCAGGGTAATACTGGCTTTTGGAGGACAATAGATAACAATAAGGAGGACAGTTTGTATGCAATGAGTCTGCACAGCTTTAGAGTTACAGAAAACCTCAGAAAGTGACGGGTCACAGTCAAAAGACTTTTTCAAAACACTGTTAATCTCTGCTTTTTCTAAACTCATAGATCTTTTCTCTTTGCTACTGTGTATAAAGACAGTCTGTAAGAATATTTGTTTCACTTAAACTGATCTCCAGCTTCTACCTCTGAACATTTAATCTCAGCTTTCAATTTAGATCTAATTGTTTATTCTTTCACTGGGTGCTCTCGTTGCCACGCTTTAATGCTTCCCAACTTTTATTTCTATTTTTCTTTTCTCCGTTTCCAGGCTTTCTCAAGGCCTTCCCATTTGTTTTTTCATTGGTCTTTCACATCTACCACCCTTATCTAACAGTCTCTATATCTGTGCAAATCTACATCATATGGTTTTGTTCCTTAATACAATTCTTTGTCCTCAGCCTTCTCTTTTGTATTTTCCTTCAGTATGTTTGTCTACATTGTTATCTGCTGGCAGAGTGGCTGAGCTGCTGTGACCTTTGTACCGACATGACTCCTGTTCAATCAAGAGTAAGGCTGAAGGTAAAAGAAAAAAAGAAATCAATATTTGGTTTTATACTGCTGTGATTCACTGGTTTTGCAAAAGTGTGCGTTCAGATGGCCAAAAGATACAGATTTATTATCAGTGTATCAGCTGTTGTCAAAAGACTTTTTCTTTGCAAATGGACTTATCAAAAGTTGAAGAAACTATTTTCTCTTCTGCCTTATCTACTGCTGTGCTGTCCACAGGGACTTACACACTAAGCCTGCCTCAGAAAAGCTGCTGCACAATGCAGCTGGGTCACTTCAAAGCACAGCACTGTTCCTACAATGTGTCACACCATCAGTCTGTGGGTGCATGGAAAGTTCCCCCTGCATTAACCACAACACTGCTTCTCAAATGTCCCGTCCACCCCCATTTACATTAATGAGGGAGACAGAATATTACAGACCTCTTGATATAATCAATCCAATGCTGTACAACAACAACACCAGAGTTGAATCAACACCTCTCTGACACCATGTCAGAAAAAAACAAAACCAACTTCACATTGGGTGCACTGCAGTGCTGTTATATAGGATTTTTTTAGACATACTGTGGATGTGGTACTTCCTAGCTGCTACCAAAGCAGAAGAAGTACATTTATTAGAATGATCTTTTACTTAAACAAAATAAAATAAATAACGTCAGATAGATTTTAAATGTGAAAGAATTATGTGTAAGGCTCCATGGTAACTTAGCGCTCAATAAATCTCTATGCTATGATTTGTCATCAGTCAAAATACGACTTCACCTTCCTGTGGCTGCCAGGGACTAGTGAGTTCAACAACTTCAACAGCTAATAGGAAACATAGGGATGGCAACTTTATATGATATACAATTTAATAATAACTCTTAAAACACAACATACATTAGAAGCAATACATTATGTTTATATACAACTAAACTGCACCAGCAAATATGTTTTGTAGGAAATATTATTGTGGCTGGATGACGTTAAAACGTTCAGTTACTTATTTGGTGAGTTGTAAATATTTTAACACTTAACATATGAGTTAAATGTTTACATAAAATGTGAAACTTTTCTTAAATCAGATTAGTTCACAGTGACTCAAGTCACAACATCATTTATCTTTCCCTAGTCTACACCAGTATGGTTTGGTGTGAGCTTTGTACTGCCCCCGCCACTTTCTGGTGACTCTACTAATAGTGTTTATGAATATACAGCTTCATTCCTTCAAAATGCCTCTGAATGTAATTCAACCATTCAGTACAAGTCTTACAAAATGGATTAAGTGGTGCCATTACCTGAATATAAACATCTGTCTCAGAGACAGAATTGTGAGCTGTGCATTTATCAGAGTCTTCAAACATCTGTTAAGTTATTTCAGGGTGATATGTTTTCTCTCCTGTATTGCATCAGTTGCCAACAATCACCCTTGATATGTTGCCAGTGGTCAAGGATGCTGACTGGCTTTGACTGTGACTTTGACTGTGATGTCTTCTATCAAGCAACACAAAGGAGAAGCTTAAGTACATCCTTTTGTGTCCCATTCTTGGACAACAAATATATTCAAATGAAAGGCTTAGATTTGTCAGGTCTGACTTACAATATTCAGAAATACAATAGAAGTCTTTCTATTGTTAAATCCGAATCCAAGTCGACTTTGACATGCTGGTTTATAGAGATTATAATAGTTTTTGGAAGTGGCTGTGTTCCACTTGACTTCTGTGATAAGTTTTGTCATTCAATCTTCTTTTTTATTAAAAAAAAAATCTGTTACACCTTTCCTACTACTGAGAAAATACAGCTTCCATGGACACTGCCCAGCTACACTACAGTCCAACAACAGTCCAAACTTATGACTTACATTTTACACCCTTGATCATACGAGCAGCAAACAGAAATGAGTTCAATCACCCTTCTTTATTTGCCATACTATTCGTTTTGTTGGTGGGTGATTTTAAGACAAATCTTGGTTTATATAAGTTTTACAGGTTAAAGTATCAATGTATTTGTATAACTGTATCTGTAAGAGACTGAATTATTTGAATCAGCAGTGGTTAGAGAACAACACACCAGTGACAGACAAGGACCGGTGAACTGTTAAGAGCAGCTGGTAACTCTGCACTGACATAGATTTCAGTATTGTAGCATGGTAAGGAAGAACTATCAATTCATCAAGAAAGAGGAAAACATCCTGATACACAGACATGGCAATGTCAAATCTCTTCCACAATCACTTTGCTGTCCCTCAGCACACTCTAAACTTTTTTGCTTTAGGTGTTCCTTCAGTCTGATTCTACCTCCTTCCTCTTGCTCTCTGTCTCTCTGTCTCCTGTCTCTGACAGGCAGGTTTCAACTTTAAGAACAACTCCCTGGGTATTAGACCCAAAGCCTGCTATGTCTGTGATCCACAACAGGGATCCCGATATATACATGAGTGTGTGTGTCTGTGTGTATGCGTCAGTGGTTGGCCTTGCTGAGGGGGAAAATATCAGCATTTAAAGATTCAGAGGTCTCATACTTGCAGCCGATCAGCTCCCAACCTTTCTGCAGCTCTACATATATCTGTGATTGGACAGAGTGCAGTGCCAGTACCAAAACTCTTTTCCCCACTGTGTATCCCTGTATCCTTTCCTTTCCAGTCAGGTATTTTCACTCTCACCTGTATATAGTCTGTATATGTATACAGTCTGCTTTTTACTCTCCAGTAAGATTTTCTTTGCCAAATCTCTTTTGCACTGCCTCTTATTTTTCAGTCTCTTTATCCTTTTCCTTCTCTCCATTGCGACTCTTTCACTGATCAGCATCAGAGCTGGGCTCTCTCTCAGATTGGCACTAAATGACTTGAGAATCCCACCAGGCACACAGTGTGTGTGTGTGTGTGTGTGTGTGTGTGTGTGTGTGTGTGTGTGCATGTGTTGTGTGTGCATTTGCATCATAGAGTGCGGATGAATGACTGGAGAATCCCAGTGGACTGGACAGTGCCAGTGCCAGCCTCCCAGAGAATAATGGCGAGAGGTTGTGTCCGCAGGATCTTTGGGATCCTCCCCCTCATCCCCTCATTTGCCTTCAAACAAACACATGCACGCATGGAAATGGCGGCATAAAGCGAGCTGAAAGCGTCTGTGATGTGCAGGCCTGTCCACTGACCTGCTGTGTCAATGATCAAAACACAGCGCAGTCGCTTCTCTGAGACTGGAATAACAAAACAAGTGGTGGAGTAAATTCAGTCGCCTTTCACTCATTAAAAAGCTCAGGAATGAAAATTCATTCATCTGCTTTCTTTCTCATTTTCCAGACTTTGATGAACTAAATTACTGATTAAATTACTGTCTCTCATGCTTAATCCAAGATTCTGAAAGGATTAAAACTGAGGTCATCACTCATCAACACATTTTCCACAGCATTATTTAATTTGCATTGCACAGAGGAGAAAAAAATGTGCTTTATTAAATGGACACTATTACGCTGTCCCCTATCATTTATTCCCAGTGTATAGGACTCAAACATATATCTCTTAAATAGTTCACTATTAATGCCACAGTTAGCATTACACATTTATAGAGGAAGAAAAAAAACGCTCTGACAGTGTGAAATATAGATTGTGAAGTGAAATTAAGTTAAGCTTAACTCAAAGCTTAAGGGTGTGTATTTTTGAAGCTGGGATCAATTACCAATTGGTAATTATTGATCATTTGAAATATCAACCCTAAAATCACCTGTCTGTAGATTAAAACAGAAGATAAAGTAAAGACCACAATTTATCCCTGATATAATTTGTAAGAACGTAATTTTTAACATTTTATGATGATATGTGGCATTTTTTTTTTTTTTTTTTTTTTCTATTACATATAAACAAACATCTGTTATATTAAGCTTATCAATTGTGAACACTTGACATTAAGAGGAAGAATGACAAATTAAGAAAGAAGGTGATCAATGACATGGAAAAAAACACTGCACTGAAAGAAGAAGAGACTGAGCTTGACCCTCCTGCTCTTGAAGTTGACATTTATTATTATTACATTTATGCTATCTGAATAATTAGTTGTTGTCTTGAACGGTGGAGATTCTCCTGTGTTCAACAGTGTTTGTGTGATTATCTGTGCCAGAGGTTCAGGGCTGCAGGTTTAACAGAGATAAAGTTAATTAACTTAATGTTAACAGCCATCCTATTTTAGTTTATTTTACCCAAAACTGATCTGAAATGTTTGGCACACTTTTCACTTTTCATCAGACATGTGAGTCGCATTTTTAATCGTTTCATCTTTTAAGCATTTTGAAGATAGAGCTATCGCTATCTTACAGTTACCATGGTTACCGGTGTGTCTGGCAAGGAGTATGATCTTTCTTCAATGGACATCTAGGGGAATATTTACTTGGTTACTGCCAACATTAATCTTGGGACTTACTCCATTCTTTTGATAACAACATTAAAGATGGGCGACTAGAAGGAACATTAACGTTACATTTGTTGCACTTAATTACATTTTCTTATATTTTATGTCAGTGACTTGCATGCATGTCACATAGTTTGTCCATAGATTTGTTTCTTCCCACAGCAGGTATCATCAGATCAACATTTCTGACAGACTCGTTACTTCACAAGGTCTACTCTGCCTCACTTTGTCTTGATCTCCTTTGCACTGTGTGGATCCACACCAGTTAGTTAGCAGTGAGCAAAATCTGACAATTATACTACTTATATTATACAAGTATATTACACCATTATTTAACATTTATCACCTGAGCTGTAAAGCTGTCGGGGCTCAGCAGCATATTTTCCTGTATGTGTGTGAAACTATAGCATTGGTAAACCAAGCAGCTAAATTCAACATTAAGCTACTGACAGTGTCATTCAGCTGTTACGATGACTTAGTTACAGCTGGTTTATCATTGGTAACATATGTCATTATACTATTTATACTGTTATGATGTCTTTAAACATGATGAATTGCAACGCATTTAATTCCCAGAAAATAAGGTATCTTGCACTTGTCGATTGCTATTTCACAGCTTTATAGGCCATTGACTAAATCTAGTTGGTTCACAGCCTTTGTGGCTTCCAACTCCACAGGGGGGAGAAAGTTATTGGTGATAACCAAACTAACTGTGACAGCTTTTAAAGGCAGAAAATGGAGGAAGAACTTTATAAACTTTCATATTGATGGGGTAAAAGTCATGGAGATGCCTTGGGGGCCAATCAAGAGGAAAGACCTTCATGTGTAGGTTAAAGCAGACTGCAACGTAGCAAGCTGTTCACGCACCACACACACACACACACATTGTGTATGATCTGCTGTGCTCTTTTAAAGTCTTCAAAGAGACTTCACTTCGCTCCTCGTTATCTCACACCAGCTAATATGAGAAAGAAATTTTCACACACCGGCTCACACACACAGTCTGCTCAGCCTTGTGAGGACATTGGGTTGTCGTAAGTGTAGACATACAAGACCACAGACACTGTGTCGACTGTGTGTATAGAAATGTGTGTTTGTGTCTGGATGGGGTAATACATGGCGGATACAAAGGTTCAGATGCTATTGACAGTGCACACACGTACAGGCAACCATGCGCACATTACATTAGTACAAGAGCAGAGGAATCGAGTTTCGGTGAGCTGATTATCACATGCTGTATTACAGTATGCCATAGGAAGCCTCAGTGCCTCTGAGCAACACAGAGGAGCTGTGAGCAGAGAGCAGCATGAGGGAGAGTAATACGTTGTTTGGGTGCATGATGAGCAGCTACACCTTCAAATGCGTCTATTGTGCAAACTTTGGAAATGCAGGCTTCCACTATCCTGTCCTCCAACTTCTCCTTACCCGCCTCTCATTTTTCTCACTCTAACTTTCTGTGAATTTGTAACTTAAAACTACTGCAGTGATGCACATTCTTCAGAAACTCGTCTTTGGTTTTGAATAATACAGCAAGTAGGTCCAACTGAGGAATGTGGAACGCAGAAAAGTACAAAGGCTGGATTTTACTGAGTGCATGCATAAGTAGTGGCTCTTGTCTAGGTCTTCATTGCAGATAAGAAGAAAGTGCCATAGAGAAAAAGCCAAGATCTCTTGACTCAGTAAATGCATAGTTTATAACCTCAGTTGGCTGCTCAGAGACAAAGACAGTTCTAATGGAAAGATGAAGGAAAAACTACATCATCTAAATTTATGTCTCTTCAGAGAAGTGAATTAAACCACAATCACCACAACACAGTTTCGTAGCTTGGAGCTTGTGAGGAGGTCAAACAAATCAAATGCATATATAAAAATAATCTCTGTGTTGTATTTAATAATTTCAATAGAGTATAAAACACATAAGGTGTTTTTTCAACCACTCACATCATTCCCCCATTTACAATTCTACTTTTACTTTCACTACTCTATTAATTGTTTAAAAATCACACAAATATGTCTTATAACCAAAGTTTCAATGATTTATTTGATATTGGCCATCTTCTCCACTAACTGACAAAGCATAATGTAACAACACTTTTTAATTGATAAACAGGTAACCTGAAATTTCCTCTCTCAAATCACAGGACTGAGCAATTTACAGAGACAAACAGAGGAAAATCACTATACACCCATCAGCTAGAATGTTATGAACACTGCCAAGTGCAGTGGATAGCACTGATTATCCTGTTAGAATGGCCCTTTTCAGGAAGTGAACATTTTGTCTTCAAGGTTGTTTTTTTGGACGCAGTAAAAAGTGTAAGAATGTGAGTGACTTTGACAAGGAACAAACTGTGATGGCAAGAACACTGGGTCACATCATCTCCAAAGCTGCAGCTCTTGTGGGATGTCCCTGGTCTGCAGCGGTACTACAGCAAAGTAGTAGTAAAAGTGGTCTAATGAAGGAAAACTGTTGAACCACGAAAAGGGTCACGGGCGACCAAGGACCCTTGCTAGGGAGCTGTTGGGGAGCAAAGACTGCTCTGTGTGGTAAGATCCAATAAAAGAGCTCAAAATACTGAAAAAGTTAATGCTGGTTCTAACAGAAAGGTGTCAGACAACACAATAAAGTCCATGGATCTGATTTCTTTGAATCTCATACCAGTCTAAACAAGTCATATCTATGAATGCCCCACCTCACAACTTACACAATCTTAAGGGTTCGCTGCAAACACAGTGACAGATACTACTGCACCTTCAGAGGTCTAGTGTTTCAACAGCGCAGGGCAATTTGAGGGCAAAAGCCTGAACTACCAAATATTAGGTGAGTTGGGTAGTCATAATGTTAATAGTGTCATGGCTGATCAGTGTAGATGTCATGACTGAAAATGCCACTTCTGTATCTCCTCCTCACCTTTATTTAACCAGGTTAGTCTCAATGAGATATAAAAGATGATGCAAATGAACTGTTTAAAAAACCTTTAAACAAGGTCTAGTATTATATAATCCTATGAATAGTCAAGTATGGTCTGCAGCACAAGCATTCTGCTTTTACACCCTTCTAGAATTCTAATGATCTGACTGCAAGCGTTACTGCTACGTCTTGCCATGACCCTTTCTCGTTTACTTGAAGTCCGAGTGAATAAATGCCAGGATTTTATTTTGACAATTTTGATTAAAGAGGTCTTTCATTTTCTTTTATTGAAAAGTGAACGGGACATACATCAGTGGTTATGTGTTCATGGTGATATTAAGAAAAACTGAAAAACATAAATTAATGTCAGAGAAGATGTCTGATTTTCCATTCCCTTCTGCTGTTTGCATGCTTGTAAATTACCTAAAAATCAGTACTAAAAAAGAGCGAAGAGCTTCAGTGACAAGGTGAACTTTGACTGGAGACTTTTAAAGCCACCAAAACTGTGTTTGCCTTGTAAAGGTGTCATTTTCAGTTTTGCTGGGAAAAACAAGTTAAGTAGAACTAAGGAGAACTTCTTTTACATCAGACGCTCACTCTAAAAGCTGTTTATAATGAAAAGGCTTTTTCCTGTGTAAAAACCTAAAGTGACAGCACTCAAAACTCTATCAATCAGGGGGTTTTTTTCCCTTCAACTCCCCAGAATGATCTAGAGAAAATGAAAAGAAAAAAATGAATTTCTTTCTTTTACGTCAGACAGAATTCTGCTGTGAAAATATCTCTCCACAGAGAACTTCAAAAGCCACCACTCAGACTGAATTGTTACATCCCCAACTTCAACACATCACTCCTTTTACAACACAGGGGCATATTAAGGCCAATGAGATATTATTATTTTGAACGTTTTGTTACTTTAGGAAGGAAGTTGCTTTTCAAAACCAAAGTGACCTTCATTGCAACCATGCAAAAAACAAAATCTGTCAGCCAAAGACAGAGACTAATTGCTATGTTTGCAATACATTACTCTGTTGTCTTGTAACTGTGAATCTTTGAAATCGTTGTGGTTTATACTACATGATTGATCAGTGAAAAGTTGTCCTGATCTGAAGCTTTTCAATATCAAATATTCAAGTAGAAACCCGTGAAGTGTGGTAGTGCCTAACAAGTAAGATCCTTGCATCTTCTTTAATAAAGATCACAACCATCATCTGGTCACACCACTATCATACTCGTATTGTGAGAGATGCAGGATGTTTAGTTTGGCTGTTTTTTGTCCTATGAATCTGTCAGTTTACAACATCGCAAATACTTCCTCTTTGTTATAAAACTGCTGCTGGCTTGACTTTACAAAGTGTCTTAATATTTGAGAAAGTCTACAACTCATTTTTTCCAATTTAATGGGAGCACTCACACAATAAATATTTGTTTTACCCTGATATTTCAAATCCAGATATATTAAATTCTTACCTTCTTTGCAGCATTGATACACTGCATGTATTCCTTGGCAAGGTCTGAACATTGTAGGGTCTGGTCTCTGTTCTCCCTGTAGCAGGATAAAATCTGACCCTGCAAGCCAGCACAGACTGGGTCTATATTGCGAGGCCTTCAAAAAAGAAAAGACACAAAGACACAGAAGGTTGGAGTTAGGAATGAAGTGAAAGAAAACAGTAATGTTTGTTTCAGTCTTCCTTCCTCACTGACAGTGTAAACTTGATGTTGCAGGAAAAAAAAAAGCAATACAGACTAGAAGATCTCCTCAAAACTTCAAAGAACTATAACATCTGTTGTTTATCAGCATCTGAAGTTTTAACACTGAACCAGACTGTCAAGATGATTTTGACTGATCAACTGTGTATCAAGGTTCCACATATAAATTTATCTTGGAATTGTTGAGGATTTTTAGTCATATATTTAGTGAAAACAAATAGAACCCTAAAATTGATGCCACATGTTAGAACGCCAATCAGTAAAAGTTGATCACATGACCACCTGAATGTGAAAAATGACATAAATGTTCCTTGCTGAACGTAATCGCCCAATTATTCAGTTCTCTTCAAATCAACAGACACTAAGTGATGTTGTTTGAAGCAGTTTACAGCATATAATCAAAAACCTCACTGCAAACTACCTGTTCAGCAGCAAACAGCAGACAGACACATTAGCTGTAGCAGCTACAAAGTAAGATATTTCTCTCAGAAGTCGGTAGAGACCAGAAACAAAAAGCTAAACGATGAATGAGAGTATGAGAGTGATGCACAAACACCAGATTCCTAGAAACACAACTGTAAATGAATGATAATATCGCTTCATAATTGCTGGACGTGAAAATAAGTAATACAGATGTAACTTTAAATGAAAACACAACAAGGCACAGTTAGCTTAGCTAGTCGAAAAGACCTGTCAGATGTTTGACTGATTACAGAGACAATCACTTCACTGTTTAGAACTAATAAGACTCAAACTAGTCTTATTCAGGGACCTGAATTTTATTTATGAAATCACCACAATGGCACAACTATTGATTAGTAATAAATATCCATAGCCATTTTAAGTATCTCCTTCAGAAGTTTATTTAGTTGCTTGTCCAGACACACTATTCAAAGTAGCAGCACATTCTAATCTCTTAGTTATTAGATGTGTGACTCTACCTTGAGCATAACAGGATACTTGGACTATCCAACAAAGTTAAATCTAAGTCAGTTGGACTTCTAAACAAGAGTCTGTCAGATACTATGATCTGAATGAATGAAAACCTCTACAGACGTGTTTATAGACTAAATTTATCCACATTCCACAGAGAATGGGACAAGAAGTAGCAGAAAAAAGGCAGTAAGAAAGTGTGAAAACTTGCAAAGGTACAATACAAAAAAAAAAAAAATACAAAAAATTTCCAGTAGGTGTAATCAACAGTCACCGAACAACTTGTCTCTGGACAAAACAAAATAGACCTACAACTAAAGATAGGTGGGTTGTGGTGTATCAGACATGGTTGTAAAGGCTGCTGTTTATTTTTTTTTTTTTTTTTAACTTAGAGAAAAATATATTGTCCAGTTTGTTTGAAACTGTCCAATTTTTATTACTGATTTGATGGCTGCTTCAGCATCATTTTCACATTGACTGCCCAAAATAAGCTCAGTGAAAGATATGGTTTCTTGACCTCTCAAAATATATATAAAAAAAAATCAATGTTGAAAAATCTTTTAAACTTTCTATGTAAAAAAAAAAGCGAAAAAGAGAAAAAATATCCCTAAGGAAAAAAAAAAAAAACAAAGTCTGATTAAACGAGGCAAGATAACGATGAAAAACAATTAACATTTACACCCACTGCAACCTGTTTAACAACCTATGGTGTGCATGCTACGTGCTTCACTGCAAATCATGCAATTAGTACTAAATCACATTTAATTGAGTGGGTGGGATCATTCTGATCAAATACAGCAGAAAACGCGTGCTTTGAGAGACTGAATTAGCTGTGCTTAATTTGATATGTAGGCTGTTTTATAATTGGTCTTTGCCTGTCTATCTGTGTGATTGTTAACTATGACAGGCGTGTTGCCTTGGCGCCTCACTGTAATGGATTCTGATTGATTGAAGCAGAAACAATCAAGTTACATACACCCACGCAGGTATAAAGGAGCATATCCACGCATGTTCACGCCCATACACACTTTGTAGTACATTGTAATCATAAAAGCACAAAGAACATATGCTACACACACCACACACACACAGCTCCTTCACACAGTGCCCCAGCACACACACTTTCTCTATGAGGAGCATTTAACACCAGACTTAATTGAAAGCCAAATTAAAGGCTCTTTTTAACTTTGATTCACAGAGGAGGGCTGACCCCAGCATTTCAATTACAGCATATCCATATCCACACAGCCAAACACACACTTTATCACCTGCTACAATATCGTGGAAGCAAAGACGGAGTTTATCTGAGAAAGGGTGACAGAGGTTAAAGAGGAAAATGAAAAGACACAGACAGAAAAAAAACACATAAAGGAAGAAAGTGAGATAAATATATGAAAGGGGTGGAATGAAGCTTCCACTGGTGTTCTCTAGCAAGCTAATTTTAAAGAGAGGACAGACAGCCTATCAGATTAGTTTCTTCCCCCACACCACCTCTAATGGTTTATCTCGCCTGTTTAATCTATCTTCTTCCACTCTTTGTCTCTGTCTTCTCTCCGACTCGCTCTCCCGTCTCATCCCTTCTGTTTCTCTCACTGCATTAATGGCACAGAAAGAGAGAGTACGACACCAAAGAGCGCCATCTTTATCTTTCTCTCCCCGTTGAGGCCGCCAAAGATAGGAAACTCTCCTTTAATTTGAAATAAATGGCCTTCATCAGGGAAGCCAGTGCCTCCTGATAGTGCTGCGTGGTTTATTAAAGACGCTTCAAGCAGAAAATTGGTTCAGCCGCAGCAAAAGTTAAAATTGTCCACAAGCTACACCAAATTGAAGGTGAGGTCTTAAATCAACAATATTAACTGAGCTGCTTACATGAAATAAATAAATAAATCTAGAGCGAGAGACAATGAAAGAGGCCTTGGTTGTTTCTTTTGTTTTTTAAAGTAAAGCAGCATCTTTGACAGCTCGTCCAGCTACGTGCAGACTAGTTGTTAATGTGTGTGTGTGCGTGCAGTCACTTTTAGGGGAGTTCTGTACACGTCTGTGAGAGGCAAAAATGACAAACCATAAACAGTAAGATTAGTTGCTTAATTAATGGTGCTGCCCATTATTTTTAATCTCTGTCAGTGAAGGCGGAGGCGGACTGAACACACAGGCTTCAGACTCATGGACTGTGCAGACCAGCTTACTAAGACAGAGGAAAGGGGAAAAAAATGAAAGTGGAGAAACTGGAAATGGAAGAAAGACACAAAACACATCACCAACTACAAAAGCTACTGGCAAAGCTACGAGACTGATAAGGAAGATGCTTTTATCGCCTCTAAACAATGCTTCTCTTGGAGTTAAGAGTGATGTTTTTTGTGTTTTCCTTAATGGCTTTGGCAATACATGTGAAGCATTGTTTGTCCTATGCGCCATTTTATTTCTATCCTGTCAACTACAGAAGAACTGGTATCTCCATTGTGTTTAAGGCAAGTAATTAGAAAATCTTGTTAACACTTCACTGAAAGTAGCACCCAAGGAGAAAAAATGAAGAGAATCCAATACAAGTTCAGTAAAATTCTACAACGTCTTGTTTGAGCCAACACACTAAGCAGAAGTTGCATATTTTGGACGTGTTGTGATAATAAAGACTTAATAAAGTCTGCCTTTATGTGGGTAACCAACTCCCAGCTGACTCATTCAATGTCATCTTAAAACAACTCCATCTCTCAATGTCAGGCTGTTTAAATATTACTGAAGGGTTGGAACAAATACTGCTGCAAAACAATAGCACTTTAAATCGAAGTCAGGTGGCTCCCTAAGTGGCAGCCAGACAGCAGACTACCTGTATTTTTCTGGCAGCTACTTACATTTTTCTGGTAGAGGAGGAAGATTCGTTGTCTGTTGTTTTAGTCATGTACGTGACAGAAGATAGATAAATCTGATAGTAAAGGACAATCAAACCAAACTTCATCAGCAAAGCTACAGAATTATTTGATCAAAATTCCAAAACAACATAGGTCCAATCATTATCATCAGATCGACTTTACTGTAATTTGTACAACTAGCTGGGAGCTAAAATCACATTTAGAGCAGTTTAGCTGCAATTTCTAGTCTGTAATCAAACCACTTTTTATTTCTTAAGATAAATGGCAAGTGGTTCAGTGTATCAGCTTTTAAAATGTGGGAATATCCAAAAATGAAGCATTAAAAAAATGTGCACTAACAAACTGACAGCAATGAGGAACTTTATTATTAATTATCTTAAATTTTCGGTGAAATCATGGTTGCTACTTTTCACCAAAAAGTAGACAATCCTGCGATAGATGTCTAAATATTGACATTCTGCACAATCCTTTGCTGAGCCATCAACCTGGGCATTTAGTTTATTTTTGTCGATGTTCTGTTCCAGGGAATCCAGCAGCTTTCTTTGCCCTGAACAACTTGAGCTTACACTATCAATCATAATCAGTTTTTATTCTCTTGTCTATTTCTTCCCCTCACAGCTCTTCTCGATTGAGTGTAAACAAGTACCTGCCTTAGAAAGGCTGCAATCTTTGTTTGCAATGTTTTTTGTTGCTATGGTGTATAGGTATTTTTATAGCTTGGTGTATGACATAAAAGAATACCCATGGCACTCTAATGTATACTATAGCTAGCAAGACAATGGCTTAGTTTAGCATAAATAGAAAGAGGAGAAACAACTAACCAGGAATGTTTAAAGATTCCAAACCCTACCAACACCTCTGAACGTCACCAAACAACAGGATGTGTCCTCACCGAACTCCAGTTTTTATGCTAATACTTCTCACCATATATTTAGAGGAAACTTTCTCATTAGCTTAAATCCAACACCACTGCAGCATTGAAGCAATTTGCCCACTACTACATAGATGAAAAATATTTATGAGAACTAGAGTCTGAAGTATAACAGGTTTACTGTCAGCCACTGAGGCAGAAGATGCCATTTGACATGTCAGAGTCAGAATTCCCGAACAGACTGCTTTACCATTACTAGCATAATGAATACTGGAGCCATTGCAAGGTAAAAGAGAAAAAGCAAGATGATAATAATAAGGGGAAAGAGGGCAGGAGAGGTGAAGAGGAAAACAGCTAGAGAGATAGAGTTGCCTCTTATCTCTAGCTTGTAGCTTGTGTGCGCCTGCGTCCTGACAGCTTTTCAATTGACTGAGGGCACATATTCTCTTCTCCACTATCTTGTATCTCCACACTGCCTCACTCATGCTCCCCCAACTCTCCATCGCTATCACACCTGCAACCAAGAAGAGAGTGTTCTCGATATAGTGGAGCGCAGACTTCACTTCGTCTTTCATAAACGTTGAAGATGAGGAAGAGTAAGTCATTCCTCACAACGCTTCACTCTTCTGCCTTTCTTTCATCAGGGCTGTGTTATGTATAAGAGTGTACATCTATACATGATTCTGTACTGTTTTTATACTATAAAAGTTAGCAAGGACTGTGTGTATGTGTTTTGTTTTGTTTTTTTTTTTTTTTGTCCAAAAGATGGTGGATGTGTCGGTCAGTACATCATCTAGTAAATATGACATTTATATTTCAATATGGTTTATTTTCTGTTCCGTAATTGTTATATGTATAAAATAATATGTAAATCCTAAAGTTATTTTGCACTGAGAGGTTTTGCAGATGGGAGACATTCATGCCTTCTGCATTGCCTTTTTCAGCTTCTTTTTTCCCCTCTGTACTCCATACAGCACACTTATCAAATTGTCTTTTGTTTGATTTACTGATAAATAGTTTTCATTTTCCTAACTTTCTTCACTAAGTAGAGAATGTATTACGCTGACAGCCCTTTGAGCATTGAACATTCTCAATGTACCACGGTAAGTTTATTCAATTTATTATGAAATCTGCAGGGGCCGGCTGCTTAAAGGTTAAAGACGCCGGCTTGTGACAGCTGCCAATTTATCAACTTTAAGTCAAACACCATGCTGCACAGTACAGGGCTGTAAATGTACTGAACAGTAGCTTGACAGGGATACCTGTGATAGAGTGTGTTGTAGAAAAGCACTGTTAATTCTCATAGTAATACATTCTTAAAAATCTCATGATCATATGTGCTTATATTTGTCTTTTCCACTTAGATGATAAGGTAACAGAGATTGATCCATTCTAAGTTTGTGTTAATACTCCTGACAGCTGTAAATTCATCTGAATGTCCACTTGATAAAGTTAATACATGATTTAACACTGTTTCTTTACAGCTGATTTGAGTGCAGCATTTAAGGTGTACTGGAATTTAATGTGCATATCTACACTATAACTGACTAACATGTTCTTGGTTGGCTTTTCTCTTACAGTCCAGCAACAATCGCAAAGTTGTCTTGCTCTTTAACTCACTCTGCACTCTCCTTGTCAGTGTTTCCAGCCTTATCGCTGACTGATCTCTGTAGACTGGTATTGTCTGACAAAGGCTGGGAGGCTCTGACAAAAGCTGGCTATTAAAGTTAGTTCAGCTACTACTGTAACAGACAGCTGGCCTTGTTAAAATGCCTTGGATACTGACCTGAGCGGTTTGACGTGGCTATCTGTCTTGTCTGTCTCCATATCACCCTCGCTCTATTACTTTCATCTCTGAAGAGAAGGCTGTCTCCCTCACTCTTTCATATACAAAATGCGTCTAGACTGAAAAGACAACCCGTTTCCATTCTCATGTCTCTTTCCCTCTATCTGTAATTCCACAGCTAACCTGTTAACCCCGTCGAGTTAGCTAACTCAAAATGCCTCTGCTAAGTGGCGAACAGTTTGGTGTAGCAACCTCTGCTTCGATGTCCAGATCCAGATTAGCCTGCTGCCACTGATCATTGCTGAATCGTTTTCTTTTGGCGACAGCTAGCCAATGGAGAACTGTTTTAAAGAATGTTACAAAGCTGAGTAGCTGTAGCTGAACTACTGCCCACATCCTGTTTTAGTTTGTTTCAGCTATTGACTGATTCTCACTACAAGATTCTCTCTCGCTTTAGACTTTCAATGCCTGTAGTCTCATCCTGCTACAGTAAGTAATCACCAGCTGCCACTGGAGCTTTAGTGTTCATATGTACAAAAATCGATGGAAGATCTATGGGTGTACACTTGAAGTTATCTGAGGTGCTGTAACAAAGATTACAGCTGTGTGCTCAATCATGTTTTGCTGATGCAAGCCTGAAGTCATATTTCCAAACAGTTCGTGAACCTGATGGAATCTGTGGATTCCTGTGAGGTGTAAGAACTGTAGGACTGTACTTTAGTGTTGATCAAGATTTGACATCTGGAGTGGGGAAAAAGGGGAAGGATGGGAGGGTGGAGGGTTGGAGCAGAGAGTCAACTAGAGGTCTGAAGTTCACTTTATGATGGTTTTCCTGAAAACTTAAAAACACTTTTCTTTCTTTTTTGCTTTGTATTCATATTGATCATATTTTGTACTTATTTGTCTTGCCTGTGTTGTATGTAGGCTTTGAGGTTGAATAGATTGATTTGTGTTGCAGAATATTTGACATGGGCATTATGAACAGAGTAGAATCTGAATATAAAATAATAAAAACAATGGGACAGAGAAAACACATTTAAATTTAAATATTTTATTCATGCCTGTGTATTAGAGCCTGTTTCTCGTCATAAAATTATTCTATTTTTCACATAATGTTCTCACAAGATCATTTTGCTCCTGTATGATTTCTCTAATGGGTATTCCATTTTAATTCATGTAAATCTGTCCTTGTTGGTCATGTGATTGTGGTATATTTCTGTAATAATAATCTTGACAGCCTAACCTAACCAAAAGAAACCAGAACAAAATTATTTGATTTTGGTTTAGACCAAGAGTGACATAAATGGAGATAAAGAGAGACAAAGAGAATCACAATGAAGCGAATAATACTGTACTACAAGTTGCTTCATTGTTGTTTTATGCACAAATGGGCAATGACACATTGGCCCTATGCACTCTAGGTCCCTCAAGCCAAAGTCAACCAGCAACCAAAGCTGCTTTTGTTGCCCCAGGGATTACACTGTGGATTAACCCATCATATGCACACATAAAGGCACATATATTGACATTTTTATACACAGAATGACACAGACAATGGAGCAACAGGGTTTAGGAGTCACTCAACTCATATTTTATAGTAGCTTTGTTCTACAGGTTTGCATCGAGAGAAGCTTAACTCAGTTTTTTAAACATAAAACCAGGCTCGGTGTGAAGTTTGCCTTTGGCATTTGAAAACACGAAAAAGTGTTTTTTTTTTTTTTTTAAGTACAAAAATCTTTCAAAGTGTCATCAATGTCCAGATTTTACCTTTAAGATATTTTTTTTTTATATTCTAATTCACTGACTGTCTGACAATCATCCTGGATACATTTAATTCTAGTCTCACCCACCACTCTTTACACAATATACATGTTATGTATAAATCATGGCTGTTTAATGCCTTCAGGTCCTGTTTACTAAGTAAGTTTTTTTTTTTTTTTTTAAACCCAAAATGTATGGAATGGTCATCGGTCTGTTGCTGCTAATTCAGTTAATTTTTGACAGATCTTGATGAAACTTGTTGTTTTAGAATCTGTAAGACCGTCTTTTCGTGGAGTTTGTTTACTCGCTCTTTTATTTGTTTGTAGTTTTAGCTGTGTTTGGTGGTTGTAGAAACGGTTTATATGAGCGATTAGCTGAGATTCTGACGATTCTAAAGGATACTAAACATGCCAAACAGCTGGCGTTACACGTCCTGAAATCAGATGTGGCTCATTCGGTCCCCAGTACTGGGGACGTTGGGGAAGAAAAGGTTAAATCCAAACCATGACCATATTATGGACATTGCACCAGTCTTTTTGATGAGCTCCTCCTCCATCTGCAAGTATAATCAAAATCTCCATCCTTGGCCAAATTTATATTGCATACTATTTTTGACCATTTATACCACCCACCCCTACGTACATGTATTATTAACAATAATAATAACTGTTAAAATGGATTTAGACACCCTTAAAATGAACCTGTAGCCAATTAAATACACACCTTCACATCAAATACCAGCTGTTTATTTTTATACCATATACACAGACATTCTCTTCTGCTCACACCTTAATCCACTCATAAAAGTAACACTAGAGAATTCCCCGGAGGTTAGGGTTAGACTAGATTACAGAGTGAATGAGAGCCTAATCCACTCCATAAAGCCTGTAAAAGCAGCATATAATTGACCACAAAGATAGAGCCATGCAGGAAGCATGAATCGTTTTATCTTCCTTGATAAAACTTTCATGGATTTAGACGCCCCCACCCAACAAACAAACACACGCACACACAACCCAACGAGTGTAGGATTAGAGGTATTACTCTGTAGTATTCTCCAGAGGTAAGATCACCTGGTGTCTAGCATCAGCTCAGATCAAAAACATTGTGGCAGGGGTCTCATACATTCATAATCTTCTGATAACAGTTTACATTACCTCCAAATTATCAGGGAATGGGTGTGTTAACAAAAATGCCACACAACAAGCAATCTACACATGTGTTGTTATCAGCAGGCTTACAACAGTGTGAAAGCTGCTTTTTGAGTCACTGTGTTAGAACTGACAAAGGGATATTCACTTTTTTTTTTTTTTTTTTTTTTAAATTTACCACCTTTGGAATCTGGGCTTATTAAATCAAGCAGTTAATGGTTAATTCACAGCTTTAGGGGAAAGGGGAATGAACAAGTGTCACATGTTGTCTTTGTCAAGAACACTTATACATTTAAAACTGAATGAGAAACTGTTAAAACTAAGCAGATTATGTTTTTGAAAAATTGGAGCATTTTCACTGGTCTGTGATTCATTCAGTTTTATTAGGTGTTTTATTGAAGTTCTTAAATGGCTTTGTAGTGTTTATTACTGATTGGGAGACCTTGTCCCATGATGATCACACAGTAGCCCGTATGTGTTAAAATTACAGCATTACATTTGGTCTTATAAAACAAAAACAGCAAATTTGTCTTGACAGCTTTTGCTTATTTTCTCATTTTAGTGTTTTGTACATAAGACAGACAGATGTTCAGATGGACACATTCTTCCACTGTCTTTGAAATTAAAGTGCTTTAACCTACAACATTTGAGTGCTGAGCAAATGTTGCCACAATTTAAGTTGGTCTTAGACCACCACGCATGAATAAGCAGGTATTCGTGATGTGACGTGGGAGTGGGGGCAGATCAAAGAATACACTGGCATTGACAAACACTGGCTTGGGAACAATTTGAGTTCCCTCAGGAGGAAGCAGTGGCTGAAGCTAAGGAGAATATTTAAGCTGCTGTGAAATGCATCTAAAATATCAGACTCTCACCGTACAGGGAAAAATACTGACCAGACCCCAGATAATGTCATGCAACAACCTGGCTTCAGTCATAAAAGATGGTAAAACATGTGGGACCTCTAAGTGTTCACACACAGTTAAATACTTTTTATTTGTACACCAATGTCCAAAAACGTTTTTTCAGGGTGTTTGTGTAACCTCACCACTTCACTGTTTTTATTTACCCAAACTCTTTTCTGTACATTTACATTTTGCTGGTTTACAAAACTTAGGAACTATTCCTAATAGCCACTTTTGAGCCTGAACTAGTGAAGTATTCTGTCAAAGCTATATTTCTTCTTATCTAAAACCTGTATCTTCTTTTGACTACCATGGTCATGAATATTCAAAAATAAAGCAGGAACTGAATCAAGTGTAACTGGACGTGATTGTGGATATTTCCTGCTTCTCACCCAAGAGGCTTCTTCACTTCTAATTTCATACTCCCAGAACTGCTTTTTACCCAAGTTGTGGCTGAGGATAATGCTAATTTGAAAATAATGCTATCTTTTAAAGAACATGCAAACTTTGCAAAGAGAAAGCTGGCCACAAACTGAGACCTGCTTTCACGGACAAGGACAAACTGTCAAACTGAAGAACGGTACATAAACAAAAAGATTTTGTTCTCACTCATTATGCATGCATCATTCTGTTAACTTTACCGATGACTCTTGTCTTTTGAATGCACCGTTAGAGGTTCAACACAAAATTGAACAGTAAGTCAAGGCCTGGTCTCTAATGTGAATTACAGCTGTGTGTTTTACAGACTGCAGTGGCAATAATTAGCTACCCTCTCCCTGGCTGTGGCTCATTACAAGTCCACAGTGAGAAGCGAGAATGGGGAAATAGGGTATTGTTAAATTCAGCTTAATTAAAGCCGCCAATTAAAACACTTATCACATTAGTCAGGTTTGCTCTAGAGAATGTATGCATTTAAGTAGTTAAGAAATTAGGAAAAGAGCAGATCATGATCTGCCGGTACTTATTATTCTGCAGTGTTAGTGCCCATGTCGTGTATGTGTTGGGAAAAATAATAAGTCCAAACTTTTTGAGCTGCAAATGATTTTGTGGATGTTTATGTGCACGAATAGTCGACTCACCTCACGTTTTCTTCAGTCTTGGAAGCAGCTTGGTGGAACTGGTTCTTGCTCTGCTCGTATCTTTCCAAATTCTAGACATGTGAGGAGAGGGAAGACGAACACAGGGAGACAAACACAAAGCATCAGTGAACCTCTTCTTTTGCAGTTTTTTTTCTTCTTCTTTTCTTCAGTACATTTAGTAAGTGTCTTAAATACACAAAGGCTTTTTGGAGAATTTGTTTATTCACTTTGACACGTTCACAGCATTATCACACTCCCTTTTGTAGCAGCAGCTTGATCAGTGTGCCTTTTTGTCCAGGTTTGTACCCATAAATACAAAATCCGGAGATCAAAAAATTACTACTGTTTGACTATTGCAAATGTTATAAGATGAGCCATGAACCTTCTGTCTACTACCTCATGATTATAGGCCTCCACCAACAAGTCCAGGTACAGTTAATTATTGTGTGAATTCTTGTGTTATTGACCTAAAACACATTTTTTGGTCACAGCAATTTGATTTTTAACCATCAAAGTCTGATCACTTCACCTTTGAGGGGTTTGTACAAAATGAAAGAGAAAGAAAGACAATTTTGAGACAGACAAAATCAAATCATGGTTATCTGAATCTAATGTTTTACTGCCTTGTTGAACACTGGAGCCATCTTGTTGTGTGAGAGAAATGGCAGGAGAGTGGATCCTTATATTTTCACAGCTTCAGTTTCATTGAAAAAACACAATCAAAACTATTTTCACAACCTGGGATCATTAAGTCATACATCATTAGCTTAATTTTAAGACCAAATAATTTCTTTCCTGTGCTGAATTTCTTCACCTTGGTCTCCTCCTCATCTGCAGCAGCATCTTTGTTCGTCTCATCTTTCTCTTTTCTACTTCGTGCCTTCCAGACTTCTCCTTTGTGAGTTCTGACTTACATCAAAGAATTTCTGTTGTATTTTTTTTTCCACTTTACCACATGCCCCGATTCACTTACATTCTCCTAACATGAAATTTACAGTAGGAATGAAAAGTTGAGGACTTATATTTTCATCCTGAGGAAGTTTTTGCAATTCCAGCCTCTTCCAGCTTAGCTAAAACTCAGCAATAACGAGGTGCATTACTCATATATTTTTTAAGAAATCGTGATTTCTGAATTTGCAGCTTGCCCCGGTGAGCAGCAACCCCGAGCAAGCAGGCAGTGGTATTATGATAAAACAAGCAGCTAATCCCCAACAACTGCAGCCTCTCCTCTGCTGATCCTCCTAGCTTAGGCCTTCCAGCACCCAGTATCCACCCCAAATATTTAACCAGCATACTGTACCAGCTGGGGAGAGGAAGATGATGAGGGGAAGGAAAAAAAAAAAAGAGGGAAACGGGCTGGAGGGAGGTGAGAAGAAAAAGCAGTAGAAGCCATAAAGTTAAGAGGAAGGAGTATACAGACAAGGCAGAGAGAGGTCTCTGTTCTTGGGTTCTTTGGGGTAACATGTTTTTCCCTCCGTAGGTATGTACAAAATGTACCGAAGTTGTCCTGTGATTCAGAGAACACATGTACACTCTGTTTTTTTTTTTTTTTTGTTTTGTTTTGTTTTGTTTTTTCGTTTTCCAGCAGTGAGTGTCATACTTATCTGAGTATATGTGAGAAAAAAGACCGCACATCACAAAGGTATGTTCATCTTAGGACAGCAGGTAGTAGCAGGTGTAAATCACAAGTTTCATCATGATGCGATATCATATTGATTCATTGGACAACTTTACGGTATTAGCAGAATCTGTGACGATAAAATTTCTATTCAATTCAGCCTGAGATCAATATGAGACCATAATGTATATCCATTTAACACAATCAGTTCATATAAACTCACAAAAAACAACAAAAATACAATTTAACGGTTTTGTTTGTGAGCTCTTCCATTTATCTTAATGAAAAACAATCTATTGTTTTGGATAAAAATAATAAAGATAAAAGTGGTGTTATTGATACAGCTGTTATACTCTTAGCATTTTTAGAGCTGCAGCTCAATTTTTTTGCTCAAAGCTGGTGAGCGGGACTCTGACATGCTAACGCTAGCGTTAGTGCTGCCACTAGCCCAGGAGTCCATGCTGTGCTTCCTCTTCAAGTGCCTGGACAGGCTGGTCAGTTTCCTGGGTCATTCACACCACGCTTTGTCTGTTGATCTGTCTTTTTTTCTAAAATCCAAAATACTTCCATAATGTTGATTTATTCCTGAGAAGAGACTAAATGTCCACATCATCTTTTTCATGGCTTCTTGTCGTGACCTGCCTGGCGCTAGGCTACTGGCACTGTTTGAATGTTTAGAACGGAGCAGTAGGAGGAAGAGCTTGGACAGAAAGGAATTTCGAAACAATAATGTATGTTAAGTATAGATCCATGTCTTCACTTTGGATCAATAATACTGGATCATTAGTCATTGAATGGACATATCGAGTGACCACAAATGAAATGCGTGTGGCCACAGTGAATGTGACTGAAACACATCCACATAATTAACTGATGAAAACAGTTGATTGACTTTTTTAACCTAATTGTGAAACTTCTGCACATTTGCTTCAATAATTATCAAAAATGTATTGTTGTTGACAAAAATTTGCCCAGATTTACATGACAACGTAGACAGACTTGGTTCTGAGATGACTTTTTTTAAATGAATCTGCTCCAGCTCTGCACTATGTGTTGGGTGTCAGACGATCCCACACAGACTCTGGGGCTGTGCCTCAGTGTTCCCCCATCACTGCTTTGTCAATATTGAAAAGACTAAGGCCAGATGCTACATAACACTCTATCGCATTTCTACTACGCACAAAGATAGTAATACTGTGTGCACTGTGTTTGCATGTTTTTTATTTTTTGTCAGATTCACAAAAGCCTACATAGGTTTGAGTTTTATGTATCTAATTCATTGCAAAACCGTGCACATGTGTACAAAAGTCATTTCCACTCACAGTTTGCTGTAAATTAACAGAGACGTGGCTTTAAATCACACATTCACATATCAGTGCATCCGCCTGCTGCACTTTTCATTTTACATTTCATCTACGACTGAGAAGAACAGCAGAGACGCATAATTTCACTGTTTCTGCAGGGTTCTATAATAACACCAGAGCAGCTGCAATTAGGAGCAACACAACACTTCTGCTCATCATACGCTTCACAACAACCCCGTCAATTCATCACCACTACCACCAACATGAACGTATGTAAAACTTGAGAGAAATGGATAGTAACGAAAGTAATTAAACTCAAATTTTCAGATTTAGATCAATGTTTTTTTTTTTTCATCTCCAGCTTGTCACATGTCAACTAACCCTTATGCTTGTCTTCTCTAAGGTACAGCACACACTCTATTTGGATGAGCACCAGTTTACGCGTGGTGGTAAAAAAAAAAAACATATGCAGCTCTCACACGTTGTTGATATAGTTTATATATAGTGTCAGGCGTATATAAGAAACCAAAAAACATAGAAATAAATCATGTGACTGATAGACAGTGAACAAGGTGAGGCAATGTAACAAGTGAGATGATACTATAAACCATGTCATTTCATGGAGGTTGGACACGTTTTACACGTTGCTATCAGTGTTTCTGAAGTTATTCGTTTTTTTTTAAGGGCATTGTGCACATGCACACCAGCTCTAATATGTTCATCTAAAGTTCTAACAGGAAAAAGTGAAAATTTAAATAAAAATCAATTTTGTTTTAGAACGAATCATGTTTTCACCTCATAGGATGAAATTAACAAGTGGCAGAATTTGTTGCCATGGTGACACTGATGAATTAAAAAGGGGTGCTGGCTGGATTGCTGATCCAGCTTTACATACCTGCACTTACAACATGGCTTATGTATTTATGCTAAAATGGAATGTTTATCATTTATATTTATCTATCAGAATGACAATGAAATGAAAAACAATCAAGACACACTGTTGTCACTAAGTTAAGATACTCACTTTGTCTTTTGACAAATTACCAAGGTGATTCATCTCACACTGATGTCAGAAAGTTGACTGGCAGGTAGCCCTACAGCTGCCAAGTGCAAATGATACACAGTGAGCGAAAGAGTTCTAAAAGAGTTCCAGTTTAAGCACATTACATTGCTTTAAGATGACCCTATTAACAGGTCTGAATTAAGACTTTATGAATATGGAGGCTAACGTCAGCTCAAGTGGCCAGAAGGTGCCATTAATACATTTTTTACAGCTGTTAGTAATGATCAAAGTACAAATTTAGAATGTTGTAATAATATTTGATCACATCTCATCATCTCATTATTGATAGCCAACAGTGAGTAAAAAGATAATGAATAAAGCGCTCTAAAAATCAACCATGATCAACGCACGCACACACACATTTTACATTTTTACTGAACATTTAACATCACTGAAGCACTGCTGGGGCAATAAATCTGGGGATGGCCAGAGTCTGAATTTGCTGTATAAATTTTACACAGTACTGTATATATATATATATATATATATATATATATATATATATATATATATATATGTGTGTGTGTGTGTGTGTGTGTGTGTGTGTGTGTGTATGTATGTATATATATGTATGCATATATACATACATACATACATATAGACATGCTGACATGCTGTATATTGGTACGGTATAGTGTTACAGTTTTTGGGCAACAGTAACAATTCGATTTCAGTTTATAGCCGGGTGATGGTGATGTAAGTGTGGTTGTTACCTGATCGTGGGTGGAGCTACAGAGAAAACACATCCCCCGGCCGGGTCTTATGGCTCCCAAATGGCTCTTCATTTAGCATCGCCTTGAACCTTCTATTTAGCCGAATTTAGCAATTATGAATGTTTTTTGCATTGGTGAGCAATTTTTCATTCAGTGTTTTCATAAGTGGATGGTTCTTAGTGGATGGTCTGTGCAGGTTGTTGTTGACCCTGCTGAAATATTGCAGTTCACCTAGGTGTATTGAATGGTTCATTAAAATACCAAAAACTGTTGCATCTATATATATATATATATATATATATATATATATATATGCTGACTGACAGTATTTAGTACCGTTTCAATCCTGCAGCTGTCAGGGCTGTGACTGTTGTGATTAGGCCACCTGCAGCCATTTAATAGCCTCTTTCCTCCTCTCCTACCTGCTCATTATGTTTTCCATAATATAGAGCCCTTCTTTCTTTTTCAGTGCTTAAGCCCTTTTTGTCAACCTTGCTCAGTTTCCTTGCTATATCTCTCCTTCAGTCAGAATAAGTGCTCACAACATCATGTCTGGACTGAGGCTTCTCTTGTATTTCAACAATGGTGGTGGTGTGTGGTTAATGTTTTGTGAGAATAGATAATTGCTGGACCAAGGTTTGGTACAAAAGGAGAAAGCTCATGTGCATATTGTAGGAAACAAAGATACAAAAGTGAATGACTGAGAACCACTATTCATTTTTTTTAAAAACTAGCAAAGTATTAAGAGAATTGCAGAAAGCCAGCAAAAAACTCCACCAGTCAACAAGCTTGTTAGCTGTGACATGGTGGAAACAGTGATATTTCACACTCCTCAGCCATCAATAGCCACACAGATTTCTGCTTCTCTCCCGATTAGGACTGTAGCCACTCTCCTCGGCTGTCAACACATGTTGACAGCTATCCTGCAACTGGGGAATATATTGCTTAAAATTAGTGCTGGGAAAGTGAAGTGGACTGGATGCTTGAAGGTAATTTCGTAGATTTTTTTTTTTGTTTCCACTGCTGCTGGTCAATTAAAACAATGTAATTCTACTACAGGTAAGAGTGAACAGGGGAAACAAGAAGTCAAGTCAAGTCAAGAAAAAGAAAAAGAAAAAGTCAAGAACTAAGATGATGATCTAGTAGCTGATCACTCAGGTTACAACTGGTCAGAAGCACCAATGATTGTGTTCTGCCTGAAAGTTTGTGCCATAAACACACAGTATGTAGAAGACAACAAGGAAACACAGCAACACATGCCATAGAACAAAAAGCCTAATTTTTCCACACATCACAAACACTGGTCAACAGGTGGGAAGCAAAGACAAACAGACACAAACACACACACACACACACACACAGACAGAGACAGTCATGTTTCCAATAACTTCAGGGGACATTTCATTTCATTCATTTATTGAAGATTTTCCTGGAAATCCTAGAGGTCTCAATTGTTGCTACCACTTGTCTAACCTGTACCTATCCTGACCCTAACCTTAACCAAATCTCTTGACCTTATTTTTTTTTTTTTTTACATTATGTACATTATGGGGAAACTGCTTTTTGTCCACATAAGGGAGACAGGTCCCTATAATGCGAGTGTGTAAACAGGTTTAGGTACCCACAATGTAGGAAAACAAAACACACGCAACACACACACACACACACACCCAAACTGCTCTTTGATCCCAGTGTAAAAGGTGCAGTCTTTTAACCCACACACACTCCCACTTCATCTAACCTTTCAGTCAGATCTGACAGAAAGAGTTTTCACTATAGAGCATAAAATCATTTTCTATGGTGGAACACTACTGACCCTGGACTCTGTGGGGTCTCATGTCTACGTAAGCTGCGTGTGCGCGTTCAAAGCGTTATTGTGAAAACGTCATTGTGCACTTTGTAAACGTCATCGTGCTATATTACGCGTATCTATTTCAGCACTGTTCTTTTGTGTCTCTTACTTTCTTCTCCTGCTCTACAGTTTTCTGTGCTGTGACCACTGAGGAGGTCACAGAAGTCACTAATGGAACCTAGTCAGAAGGTGATTCTGACAAACAACTCTGTTCATATTAACTGGGAGCAGAAGCACACATATTTCCATGTCGGTATCCACTCTTTCATATTAGTACATCAGATTTTTATGGATTTCAGCTTGATTAGTTTGAGAAGTAGAAATGGCCAATGCACCTGAGAGTAGATTCCTAAATTGAACGTCCTGTAACCTCTTAATAATGACAGCGCCCCATGTCTGTGCAACAACCAGAATGATGTTTTTCCTTTAAGTAATTTTGCTTTCAATTCAACCTCAATCAAATAAACCTAAATTCAATCATGCTACAAATTCTTTGGGTAGTCATGGTTAATATTTACATGCTTCAGTCATATGTGCATTTACAAGAGAAGAGGTTATTTTGTCTGCAGTGCTAATCAGACTCAATGTCCAGACTGGACATTACAGTGGGCCAGTTGGATCTCAGTAAAAACAAAAAGATGAAATTGAAGAAAAACAAGAGTTAGCATTACTGTGGCTTCCTATCACTGGAGACAGCCAGATGGCTGGTCATTTTTGACTGGGAACAACCAGAGTGTACAAAAGTTGAATAAAACACACAAGCCACCTGAGCTACCGGAAGTCAATAAGAGGAAAAGCTAGCTAACTGCTAAGCTAGCTTCATAACTAGTATGTATATTAGAGGGGTATCAACTTTGTTATCTCTGTCCTGGCAGGAAAGCAAAACCACATGTTCCTGAATTTCAGACTATTCTTTTAAATTGCATCTTAAAGGTTGTGTAAAATAATACATAAAACACATGACATGTACTACACACAAAATAAACACCACTTGACATTCATCCCTACACCTCTTAGCTCTAATTCAGAATCAATTATCCTATTTCTATTTTCTGTCTCACAGCACCATGATTTCAACACTACATAGTTGAATTAAACATAGCTGGTTGGATGTCAGAGCATTTATCACTGAAGAGGAAGATACACAAGCATTTTTTTTTCCTCAGGCAAAAATAATGAGGCGACTGGAATGTTAGCCACAACTCTGTAATGTTTAGAAACATTAACTTAGTATAAAACTCATATCTTCATCTCCAGATGGGTGCAGCCTCAGTGGAAATATTGCTAACAAGCTAAACTAATAAGCTGATTCGAAGCCCTCGCTGCAGCATATTGAGCAGATAGCTTTTCACAGGATGAAAGCGTTAAACTTTGACTCAGTCTACACAGGACCTAGAGTGTACGCATTTCCATAAGAAAGTGCACCACAGCAGAAAAGTGAAGTTTTTAATACAGAATTTGAAAAAAAAAAAAACTCAAGTTCTGATCAGAGGTCCAACCTGGTGCCATCGTGTTGGGAACACGCATACACTTTCAGTATGTTCTCAATATGTGTGTATAAGTTAATATGCTGTATATGTGTGCGTGTGTCCATGTATATAGACTGTGTGTGTGTATTTGTGTATTTGTGTGTGTGTGTGCGTGCGTGCGTCAGTGACTGAGTGGAAGTCATCTTAAATAAGTCCTCTGCCTCTCTGTTTGGCCAGGAATAAAGGTACAGGCATTGGCATTATTTGGAGAAAGCAGTTTGCGTGTGTGTACATGTGTGTGTGTGTGTTGTGTGTAGATATTTCTGGTGCGCTATGTGGAGGCCACTGCTGACAGTGTGTCAAGCAACCTGTCAGACTTGGTGGAGGATTATTATCTCCTTCTGTGCGCTCTAATTCCATCAGCTTCAAACTGTACTCTACAATGACAGGAGAGTGTGAGAGAGAGGGGAGACAGAGAGAGTAAGACAGCCAGTAGGGAACGAGAGGGACAGGGAGGCAAACATTTAAATGATCCATCTAATTTCATGGATTTTCGTTTGTACAGGTCCATATGGTAAGCTAGAATGCACAATGTGCTCACCACTGGGTAGTGAGTGTGTAAAATTTAACAATTTCAAACACAGCCATTGTGCACATTGATAGTGTGATTGTTTGCAATGTCAAAATCATTATAATCTGCCAAAAGAATATGCTGAAAACTCCCATACAACAATAACACAGTTGAACTTGGTAAATTAGAGTTACCAGCTTGCATTTACAAGCCTGTATAACTATAAGTCCAGTTGCAGGTAATTGCTGCTTAATTTCATGAGTTATGGGTGAACACATGCGGTGTGAGGTCACAGTAACTTGATCCTTAGCTACCAAAATGTAATCACTTCAAATGAACATTTGTGACAAATTTAAAAGGATTCCCTCAAAGCGTTCCTGAGATATATCATTCATGAAGCAAAAAGAACAGAGTGACTTTTGACTGGCAGGAAATGAGGATGAGAAGTGTTAAATCTGGTTCACTAGACATAAAATAGCAGGTAAACACATTTATTTAGTCACACGGCCTTAATTAATGGAATCAGCTTACCTACTTTTTGATGTTAAAATGACTGCTGTGAAAAAGGTCTATTGTAACTGTGAACACTGAAAATAGCAAGAGTAGATTATTGTTATTGTTACATTTTATACATTTTGTAATATTTAAAGCCAAATCGAGTGCAACTGCAATATAAACATCTCATTCCTCTTTTAGTTTTTCAGTGTGTATTGCCTGGTGTTGGGATGCTTTGCTTCCTATCCTATCCCAGGGCGTATGTTAATGCAAAGATTGAGATAACGTTCACATGAGCCCAGCTCAGTTTTTTGATCGGTTCAGCTAAGCAGTTTGAGGAAACTAAATCTCAAGCATTGAGAACATTCTGAGCAGTCAAACAGACTTACAACGTGGCATTATGTGGCTTCTGGTACAGTGTGCAAACACACTGAGCCCTGCAGATAGACACATAAACTCAGACATTTACATAATACAGTACACATACACCTGAATATACAGTATGCATGGAAAACTCCTCTGTCACACATACACCCACATAGAGGTCTGTCTACAAACATCCTAAGCTCAACAGCAAATACAGCTTGTGCCACCCAAGTGCCAGCCTGCCAGTCTTCTACTCCCTCTGCAAACCCAGCCTGTTACTAATGAGACAAACACAAACAGCCAGACAGCTGACACCAAGACCTGCGTGTGTGTGTGTGTGTGTGTGTATGTCTGTGTTTAAAATGTGCAAAGAGACTATTTACCAAGGTAATAAATGTTTATTTAGGCTAACTGTGTAGTAATTAGAATACCAAGTTTGTGTTATTATGATGTAAGCGTGTCTGTGTGTGTGTATGTGTGTGTCCATCTGTTATTTAAATTTCACATCCACAGAATTGTGAAAGACAGAAAAACCTTTTTCATGTCTTCCCTCTTGTCTTCTGCAGAGATGAGTAGGACTGGATTGGACATGCCAAGTTTAAAAAAAAAAAAGCCCAAACTTCAGATTTAACCAAACAGAAAAAAGCCTATTGCTCAAGTCAGTGACTCTATCCGCTTATTGTAGCTTATGGCAGACACTACACATAGCTTCATGCATATAAGCACAAGAAATTTTTTTTTTTTTTTTTTTCATAAAACTAGTGGGCCGACCATCAAAGACTCTCTGCAAACTTGGTGGCAGATTTTCTGTCTTTTCATTTATTTAATATAGCAGCAATCAGAAATGGACAAATGACCAAACTGAAAATAACAGCAAGGAGAAGAAAAAATAGACAGAGTGACTGATTGAGCATGAATCTGCACTTGAATACAAGCTGATGGACCACAGGGGGCAAGTGAAACTCTGTAATGATGGCAATGCAATGTCACAGTGGGGACAGGAGCAGGCCAGGCTTGTATCAAGCATTTTAAATGGAACATAATACTTAGATTTTACACATAATGTTCTGTAAAGGTCTTTTTTGTCTGAGAGCTAGAGGAGTGTTTCCCCCCAGAGAGCCTGTGTGAAGGTCCTTCTTGTGTGGCGCCTGATGAGGCTGAGATTGAACCACTATCCACATCTTTCCTGTGTGGTCAGCATCAGACAGATGAAAGTGCTTGTTAAGTCTCTATGGAGACACTCATGCTAAAACAAGCCTTTGATTTCTTTTGTATCACATTTACAGACACACCTTATGCAGCACACTTTGGTGTATTTTTGCATCGGTGGACACTGCATATTTGCATCTATAGTTTTGTCTTTGTGGTGACTTGGTGAGTCAGTGAAAGTCTCTAAAGTGTGTGAGTTTGCGTGTGTTTGTGTAAATGTTGTACCCTCTTCTCCAGTTGTGCCAACTGCTCCTTGTAGAAGGCATCCAGCGCTTTCAACTGTGAATCTTTCTTCTGTAGCTGCTGAGCCTAGAAGAGAACACACAAACACACAGTAAGTTAAAAGCCACAGAGAGGGAGAGTGGTGCAGTCTACAGTGGTGATCCTAGGTTTTGTTTGGTTCAGATCAGTCAGATTCAGTGATAATTAGCGTTACATTGTACAAAATGAAAATGATTCCCATTTCCATCCCTTGTGGTACAAGAGGTCACAAGTTAAGTTTTCTAGGGTTAACAAGATACTAAAGGAAGGAAAATATAGAGTGGTAAAGTGAGAGTAAAATCTGGTTTCAAATTGGTTTTATTCTGTCTCTCACATTTCCAAAAACAATTATTCATCCTTTGTTCCAATCATTCAACTGGGAGATTAAAATTTCCTCAATACCTCTCGGATAAAAAGAATGAAGGGCTTTATTATAGTCCTATTTGAATAATATTATACATAACAGATTCACTGATAAATGATTTATGGTTACTTTAACTTCTTCTTCCATCTATACAAACATGTTTACAAAACATAAAGGACAGGTTCCTTCATACAACTGGTGAATGCACATACAAGCATGACTTGATTAGATCCCTGTGGTAAGGGCATTTAATTTTAGTTTTGAGTCAAAAATATGTTCATTTATCACAATAAAAGACTGAATATACCGTCACCTTCATGACTGTTGTAGCATGAGGCACGAAGACACTGAAACTACTCAGCCGGCACGTTTATACTCACACTCACTCCGGCTCTCTCTCAACCATGTAATGTTTAGTAGAAAGGCCAGCAGGATAAAAAATAAAACAGCAGCTGCAATCCACAACCCTCTTTGAAAAGTCTTTGCTTTTCACCAGCATCTCTATTCACATACCCATTCATCTGTCTATAGAAATCCATCCACTGTGGTTGTGTTTGTGCCGGCACAGAAAATTACCGCAGACCCCGGAGTCACTAGAGATCATATGTTATTTTCAAGTAGTTACGATGAACTGAAAATGACAAACATGTTCATATGTTCAGAAAAAAAACGAGAAAAAAAAACACGCTCTGGTACAAACTGGTACATGAATGCACATGCAGACATCCTTGACACTCACTGAATGACGAGTGAAAATAAAAACGCGAGGGAGAAAACACGAGCAAAGCGGGAAGCAGGAAGGAGTGAAGACACGGACAGACAGTGAATGTGAAGAGATGAAACATTCGTCTTAGCTATAATTAATTTTCTTTTAGTTTGCATTTGACAGAGATGCTTCCAACATTTGAGGACCAAACTAATAATTTTTTAAAAGTGACACACACACACACACAAACAAAATGGCCTTGATGTCCATGTATTTCTCTCAAACACATTCGATTCAGGGCCACAGTGAAAACATCAAAATCGTCCTGCATCAGCTCTGGCATTTACTGTGATTCAATAACTTAATTTAATGAGGGAATCAGTTCTTTGTTTGGCAAAAAAACGAATGTGACTGGAGGATGGACTGCTGACATGCTGATGGCTAAAAAAAAAAAAAAAAAAAAACAATGCAGCACAGCTTCATGAAAAAATACTTCTACAAATCGTGAAATACATAAAAAAAATCTAAAAGATGAGCGGTATATGTAGCATAAAGGTCATAAATAAGGATTTATCAACATGTTTTGCTCATTTAAGTGCAACAGCTGTAATCAGTGGACTTGTTTGTGTCATATTCGTGTGTGTGAAAGCAAAAAAAACATTTCCTTTTGAATAACTTACATGAATCTTTTGTCTTTTTCACAACTGAGCTAACAGGTTTGCTAACATTCAGCTTGTCAGCTAGCTAACTTGGAGATCATTTCCCCTCTTTCATCACTCTCACAGAAAAAGAAAGCGACTGTCACTGACTAACACTGGTATGTTCCAAGCCAGCAGTCATGTTAGCAGTTAGCTCACCAACTAGCCTCTGTGTCACCACACTTGTCTGGTGGAGATTTATAAATAAGTGTATTTTTCTTTTTGGTAGTCTTAATGCATTGCACTTAATACATTAAAAATACTGTTTGCATTGTTTTTGTTTTTGATGCGGCAATGTGGCAGTATTCAGAGACTGTGCAACATCCTGCAACTTGAAAAAACATATCAACATCAACACGGATGAATAGGAAGAATGAGGGGGAAATATGGAAGGTATGGAGATGCAAATAAGTGAAAAGAAGAAATAGAAATATTCTGGATAGAGTAGCTGAAAGGAGCAAAAAAAACAGGAGAGATGAAAAGCTGAAGACAGATAATAAAAAAGGAGGGGGAGGGAAGGGCAATTTGCTTTCCATTCAATCAAATCAAAGGACATTTTTTCTTCTTCTAGAAGCTGCAATTTAGAGTTATTTCACTTTTGCAACAGTCAAGGATTTTGGTTTAATAGAAATTATTGAGAATAATTCTAATCAGCACATTGGTGGTGGTTTCAACTTTTAAGCGACCCTCAGTCTGTGCAAGAGGACAATGGGGAAATAAAACATTGTGAGGGCTAGAAAGCAGTGGAATAGATGAAACGGACAGAAGAGCAGGAATTCGAAAATTGTGATTAAACTTACCATTACCTCAATCTCATCTGGCGACTAGAGAGGTTGGGAAATAAAGAGTAAAAAGAGAAATAGCAGAGAGAGGTACAAACACAAAACAGAGTTAGGGAAGAAAGACCAGGGAGGGAGACTAAAGCACAAACAGTGTGGGGATAAAATGAATCATAAAATGAATCATAAATTTGTTCAGATTAATTCACCTGAGAAGCATACTTTTCTGTTGTGTTCAATAATAAGTAAAAATGTTATTTTTCATTCTAAACGAGATCCCAAACATTTCAAAATGAAAGGCAAACAGGACACGCAGCATCTTGAGAATCTTCCCATCTGCTGCCACGGTGAAGCCACAACAAACAAGGCATGTTTGATTTGGTTATATCTCAGTGTGGAAATCATATAGTTTAAGTCAAGTGTTGGAATGAGGAGAACACAAATTGGTGTATAATACTGCCACAGTGTAAGATTGTATTAAATATGTTTGCAGTGTTAGATAGAATTGTTTAAAAAGCCAAAGGTCCTCTCCAGACACGTTGAAAGAAAAGACAATGTTATGTTTCGAATGATAATTTGCCTCCAGTCTAATGTGCGCTGGAGATTTCACATTTCCACCTCACACTTGGGTTGAAGTGGCTGGAGTTCAGGAGACACAGATTGTCAATCTCTAATCAGAAGGTCAGTGGCTCAATTCCCAGTTTCTTCGGTCCACATGTCGCATTGCCCTTAGGCAAGATAGTGAACCCCAATCCATTGGTGTGTGAGTAGTGTGTAGATGAGGGCAATGTATAGGAGCAGTGTGTGAATGTGAAGCTCTTTAAGTGGTCACGAAAACTAGAACAGCGTTATATATGTTCAGTCCTTCTTCCAATTTACTTGGACCACAACTGTCTTCCAAACAATCTAACATAATCCTGCTCATATGTACATATCTTTAACTGATCTAATGTCAGCTGAGATGTTGTGTATATTAATGATCCCACAGGGCGTTCACAGAGCTCACACTCCCCAAAGCAACTACAACAGCATTTTCTTATCATTATGTGCTTCGGAGCAAAATTATACGCAAAAATCATCCAGAATAAATGTTCAGTAAACACTTACAAATGCATTAACGGTTAAATGAAGCAGGTAGCTCAAGATGTACATGTGTGAAATATAAATCAGTTCAAAATTTGCATGCAACATTGGCTTGTTCTCCAACAATGACACAACCAGTTGCACTGATTGCATTTATCTGCATCATTCTGAAATTACTCACACTTCACTTGTGTTTTGTGTTGCCCTTAGGCAATAAAGGCTAGAGGTTAATAGCTTTTCTGACTCAATCCTCACTGGCTATTGATGAACTCTTAACAGTGGCTAATTGGGAATGTGTTAAAAAGTAAAAGTTAAGCTGTTTTGCCTTGCAAAACACAATTTATATGCATAAACAAGGCAGTAAACTGCATGCGGAGCAGCATTTTAGCACTGTCATGTCAGGAAATGTTTTAATAGATTAAAAACATGTTGCTCTCAGACAAACATGTGGCATTAAAGTAAAACATTATGCAAGCCTCTTGTAGCTTGCTGCTATTTGAGAAAAATGTAGTTGATAAAGCTAATAGCAGATGGATTTGATGTCACATTGGAAAACCAACATGTAGAAGGTTCGATGAGAACTACAAAATATCTGTGCAACTGACAGGCTGTCAAACAGTGTATGAACTAACCTAATATACTAAATCTTACACATCTGGTGCACCCAGCAAATTAATGCCAATCAATATTTTTAAAGCACCATTGTCCCCGGTCTGACTAACAACACTGCGGCACAGAAAAGCAGCAGCGAATATGGTGAATGGAAGTCTACTCACACAAACACGCACAGACATACAGTAAGAGGAGGATTCATCATAATTATCAGGGCTGCTGAACACTAAAACCAAATCAAAGCCGATCATCTGTGTTTCATAAACAGACTTTAACTGAGGAGAGACAAAGACAGCGAAGGCTTCTGATGTGAAACACACTTTCCCTGTGAGTTGAAAAGCTGCAGCTGATGCATGTTAATGCATGTGGAAAAAAAAAAAAAATGGCGCAAACTGTTCACGTGTTAATTTTATATGTTAGACAAGTATCTGTTTGGCGGGGATTAAGCAGAAAGAGAATGGATTTAATTAAAAAAACACAGCTCTCCTTCCTATCTGTGTCTCTGTGTTGGCCCCATTTTAATTTGCAGTCAGAGAAGAAACTGCAAGTGAATCAGATGACTCCTCTGGTGTCCCTTCAGGGACCTGCAAGTCTATGGTAGATAAGAGCCAGCCAGGCGTGACTTTACACACAACGCATCACACATACACAAAGACACACATAACACACCAAGGATGGCTGGGGCTTTATTCGGATGTTTATTTAGTCCCTCTGTCTTTTGGCATACCTGGAACTGTCATTCATTTTAGTCGGTCCTTTACGTCCATACTAATGAATGTGTCAATGTCTTTCTGTTTTAGACTGAGTGTAAAGTGACATTAGCACATTGCGTTAAATAAACACAGTCCCTCGATTTATTTCAGTTTGCTTTTTGTATCGACAGCCGGTGGCTCCAGCAAAAATAAACACGGCATCATCAGACAAAACAGTTGCACTCAGCTCAAATTGTGTCACAGTGCAACATTTTTAATTTCTGCTCTAAAATATCAAAATGTGATAATGGAGTAACTACTGTGTGCCTCATACTGTTTTGAAACTATGGCTGGGTGTTGTTTTACATGGGCCTAGGCTTGAGTGGCCTACATATGCTTATATTAATTTATCTATTTTTTTTAAATATATTTTATTTTGATGAAAGATGGTTTTTCAAACCCAATCTGTTCCTTACTAGCAGTGTGGTCCTGGGATGGTGGTGAATGTGGTCCAGTCATATTTTCAGATGGACTAATATTAGTTTTAAACAGACATTCATGTTCCCCAGAGGATGAATCCCAACTTCCTAATCCTAACTTTTCATCTAGCATCATCGTTTTTAATTAGCCTTTGTGTGATTTCTAGTCAAATACCTGCAAAGCTAAAGACATTCCCATTAGCCTCAGATGCTACTGTAGTGATAAACAGAGAGACACTTTTTACCCCAAAGCTTTAAGAATGGTGAACAAACCTAACAAACACACACAAGTCATGTCAGGATTATCCTCCTACCAAGTTAATCCCCAAACTGTGTGTCTGAGCCGTGTATTTGTTCACTTTCGAGTCGTGTGTGGTATCATACTCGCCATCAGCTTATTGGCCGAGTGCACCTGCAAACAAAGGGAATTCAATTTGCTGAGATGCTCAATCACAAAGCAAAGGTATAATGGCATGGATATTAAGCACTATGCATTTACATAAATGCACCAGAAAAAAAGGTGTTTCATTTTTCTCTACACTTGAGTTGAGATGGAAGAAGTGTACAGGGAAAAGTAAATAAACACAGCTTTAAAAGACCAACACAGTAGATGATGTATATGATGTAGATAGAATACTAATTTGTTCAGATCTCACAAGCACACTGTGAACTACTTTAACAATTTGTTGTGAAAGTAGACTTGCAGGGAGAGACTTGCAGTGTCTACTTCTGTATTTTGTCCTAATGCTTAAACAAATGCTGCTTGTCATACAGGACATCAAATTCATTTTCCTCTGGTGCTAGTTTGAAATTGATCTAAATTATCCTAAACGACTCAAATAAATACTAAAGGAGAAGAAAAGTGGGGAGGGAGGGCAGAAAAATCAAGAAACAAGAAGACCAAATGTAAACAAGAGCAGAAAAATAACTTTGGTTATTAAGAGGGTGCATAATTGAATACCGCGGCTGCTAACCATGGGCGAAATGAGAGATTGGCTTACAAACATATTACCGCACATTCTTCCTACCCCAAGCATACTCTGCATGAGAATCAATTCAGTTCACAGCTAGGGGTGCGAAGCATCTATTTAGAAGTTACAGGGACAGGGGGAAATGTGTAAATGTGTGAGAGAAAAACCAAGCCAGAGCGAGTGATGGGAAAGATGGAAAGGTGAAAATGGTAATGGAAAAAAAAGACGGTCAGGTTGAAAAGTTAACAAAGTTAACAAATGGGGGAGAAAGAAAAATGACTAAGTGAGACAAAATAAAACTCCTGTAAGAATGGGTGGGCAAGAAATTGTGTCTCTTGTAGAAACACCTCACGGCAAAAGTGAAATCTAGCAGACGGTTTGACAGTTCCCATTGTTTGTAATGTACTTTTGCTTGTTAAGTACTGACACCTCCTTAAAAAATATGTACCAAACAATCTAAAAGCAGAATCACAAAGCCATAAAGCCAGACTTTAATTTGCACAGTAAATGGACTAAAGGAGCCTGAGCCAAGCAAACAGCCAACTGGGATACTGACAACTCAAGACATGCATGTTCAAGCAATCTCACATGTTAGACATGTTAACATGTAAACATGTTAGATTTTTTTTTTTAATCTATTTTTTAAGATAATGACTGCAAGAGTCATAAAACTCAAAATATTTTCAGGTCAGGTCAAATATATTCTACATTACACATTGCTAAAATGACCATGAATCAACTTTAGGGTTTTTGTCAGACTGATAATATACTTTTAGCTGTGTAATATTACAGCACATCGAAATTCTACTCTTCCATATCAAATTGGGCTTTTTTTTTTAAATACACTGATGACTCACTCTGTATAGAGACAGGTTATTAGAATGGTGAGAAACAAGCGTCAGTGCTGCTTTGACCCGTCTTTGTTTCAGCTGTGCCAGTTGTCTGCAGCTGTCTACATGTCAAACCACCAGTTGTATCAGGGCCCGGTCCGAACACACACTGAGCTGCTGGCTTCAGCCTGCTGCCAGGAGAGCTCTGATGCAGATCATTAGTAGTAAGAGTAGAACACCACAACAGGAGGATGTGACAAACACATGCTACTCTTGTTTGATCTCAAAAGAGAGTCCCCGCATCTTCCTTCATGTTCATAGTGGGACACTTCTGGGAGCCATTTATCATTTATTACAAAGGAAATCTGATTCAAGTAAGGTCAAAAATGTCCATATATCTAACATACTGATGTCCACATATCTATCACCTTCTTTTAATTTTACCTGTTAAGAGCAGCAGAGAGGACATAAGAGAAGCATGACCTGCTGTTGGCACCTGATGAATAAACTCTGTTTCGCTTTCTATTTGATTTGTTTAAACTTGTAGACAAAGGTCACAAATGTCAAATTCGCTTGTTACTGAGAGTCCAATTATAAATATTATAAAAGCTTGATATTTAATAAATAGAATGTGTTAATAAAAGTTCAAGCCATAAAACGCATTTAGAGTTCTGGGTTGTTCAAGCACCTTAAAATCCTTTTTTACTTTGCTCTGGTTAACTTAAAAATTAAAAATTCATAACACACAGCGATAATTGACCTTGTTTGTAGTCTGAGATGTGCAGCCAACCATTTTTGTTTGCAGAGGTCTCTTTTATAATCTACATCTATACAGAAAATACTTTTTGGACCACTTTGTTGTTTGTGTTGTTGTTGTGCTGCTGCAAGTGACCAGTGGGACCAGATGACACCAAGGCTGAGTGGTTGTTCTGCATCCAGCTCTTTTAACACAAACACATCCATGTGTCCAACTCTAACCCCAGGCAACAATGCATCACTTCATAAAATAAAAACATGGCATCCCAAAATAGTTCACCCAAAACAAAAACATTAAAAAAAAAAAAAAAAAAACCCAATACTTGCTGACCAGACTGAAAAGTGCCAAATACCGAGTTGACAGTTGACATCACAGATCTGGTTAGTTGTAGAAAAATTGTTTACTCATTCTTTCACACACACAAAAAAAAAAAAAAAGTTTGTAGAAACACACACATATATTTCTCACAGAAATATATTAGACTTCAGCTGACTTTTTTATAGTGCTACAACTCATAGGTTTGGAGACTGTGCTGTAGGGATAACAGATGGTGGCTAGCTGAGCTGTTAGTGTCTGCCGGGTAGACACTGCAGTGATACCAGCTACGTAGGGCCAACTTCCCTGATCCAGTACAGCAGGAACACATGAAGAGAGCATTTGAGGGCAGCACACCAATGTTAACAGTCCAATGGATCATCAACAAACCACATGGGCATGGAATACAAGTGTTTGGGCTGACAAGTACGCCTGGGACAGACATTAATAAATACACACTCACACATCTCACTCTTCCCCTGTGGGCTGTGAGTGCGCTGTGTTGCCATCTGATAGCAGCAGCAGTCTGTTCTCCCATTCCCTCTCTCTCCCCCTCTCTTTATTTACTCTGCTGCGTTTATTTAACAC
Organism: Polydactylus sextarius; assembly: GCA_016801845.1. NCBI lineage: Eukaryota > Metazoa > Chordata > Actinopteri > Polynemidae > Polydactylus > Polydactylus sextarius. Next base: position 24,270,357 of record CM028909.1, on the reverse strand, counting down.
ATAGCTCCCAGCGAGGCAATAAATTAGCACTCAATAATAATCTGACTGATAATTACAGCTAGGCAACTACACAGAGGAGGGAGTAATACAATATTGGCCACTGGCTCTGCTCGTCCTCTTCGTTTCTACCCCTCCCCCTCTCTTTTCACTCTGACTCCTTGCTCTTTTGTGTGACCCTCGTGTGATGTGGTCTAAGGTATACCAGCACGGTCAACCAAATTGCTAGAAAGCGGGGAGTTCATTTTAGATAGATATTACATTATAATTGAACTGTGTGCATATGTGAAGAACCTGCTAACATTGTATCTCAGTCAATACAATGACTGGTTTACAGGCATTACACCCATTCCATGAGCTTTATCATGTGTTAATGTCACTGTGATGATGGTCCACTGACCTCTGACCAGGACTGCATAGTTTTGAATCCTAAAATCTTGTCTTGTCATTTGATAAATGATAAGACACTCCTGCATTTCACACAGTATATGAGGATATCTTATTTTTGGCTGTAAATTAATATGATCTTATCACAGTTAAGATTAGGTGTGACTAATCTAGACCCACAACAGCCTGAAATGTGAAACAGCCAGTAGACAACAAAAAAAACAGAGAGAGAGACAAAGATTTGACCAACATGAATTGCTGCCTTAGAGTTGTATGCCTCAGACAAACAGTCCACTTGCAGGTAGTTTTTTACATTAATTTCTGAGTTATGTCCAAAAACATGGTGCAGTCACACAGACCTTTACATTGACCTTTGATCATCAAAACCTGATCAACTCATCCTTGAATCTAAGTGAAAGTCCCTGCCACGTAATGAACATATCAAATTCAAGAGGCTAAAAACACATTTTGTGAGGTAACAGTCATTTTTGTGACTGTGACTTTAACCTTTGACCATGAAAATATGATCACTTCATTCTTGTGCTCGAGTGAATGTTTGCACAAAGTTTGAAAACATTAATTCCTGGTATTCTTAAAATATTGTTTCCACAAGAATGGGGCAAACATATTTACCGTGTGAACAGGGAACAACCAACACGATGCTTCCAGCCATGAATGTCGCCAGCATAAAAACATTAAAACCTTAATTGCAATTAGCCTTTTTTCCAGTTCACATTTTAACTTGGTAGAGTGAACGACAAGTGTGTTCTACTGAAATGTCTCAGTGAGCCATAACAGCATGACAGTGAGGCTGAAAATGAAGAAGCTAAATGAAATCCAGCCATCATTCATCTCCTTTATACCAGAGTTTTTCCTAAAGCAACATGTCAAATGTTGATGTGAAATATGAAAAAAAACACTATTCATCTCACCATTATTTCATGTTCACTCCCAAAATAAATGTTTCCTTATTTGTAGCAACACTGGTTTTTGCCACTATGTGTATATAAAGATGGACGACGCACCTCTGCTTCTCCCACTGTACAAAAATGAAGACAGAATGTCTCCGATATGAGGGTTGTCAACTAGTACCGGTGACATCATTGCACAACAGTGACTGGAAGTAGAGCCACAGTTTCAAACATCACAAGTCAGTGTCATCTATCAATCAGGATCACATAATTAATTAAAACCAAACATATCAGAAAATGAGGACGTGAACATACAATGGCATGATGAGAATGACCTAAACTGACAGGAACCGTCTTTGAAAAACATTTATTTGGTGTCTGTTGTGCTACCATGAAGGGGACTGGATTAATGGCAGGGGGCAATTGAAATGTTTTAGCTCTATTTTTTCTTGTCGACCAATTCTCTAAGGCTTTTCCCATGAGATGTATTGCTATGACTCAATCTGAAACGGTTTGAAACTGTCCAATCATTATTGCTGGTTGACTGGTCTGTACTTTTACTTACTTTCCTTACTTTACTTTCTTGCCTCTGTTTTTAGCTTTTTATCTGTCATTTTTTAAGGTTACTTACTTATATGTCTGTGAGTATTATATTGCCAGTAATTTGTTAAAGTATTTTCAATTGATAAAAACTGCCTTATTCTGTATCGAAATGTGGTCTCGGTTCGGTATGCTATGAATCAAACAATACGCAGTTTTATATTTATTTTATCAACTTCTGCACTTTACTGATTGTCTTCCCTGCGGTCGCATGTTTGTGTGTGTGTGTGTGTGTGTGTGTGTGTGTGGGAAAGAACAGAACAATATTGAAAAAATATCAAAATATCGTGACACCCATGTATCGAACCCAACCAAAATGTGAATTTTTTTGTATTGTTGCACGATTATAAAGTACCTATATGTCCATCTGTCTATCTATCTATTTCAGGATCAGCACAAGCTGGTTTTAGTTTTGAAATGAGTTGACTTGATTTTTCTTAGTGAGAGTTAAGGATTTTAAGAACAGGACAAGATGTTCATGCAGTTTCCAGATCCAGTTAGACAGGAAGTGTTGAGAACATTGATTTTGCAATAACAGAATATATATCCCAGTCCACTGGGGAACACTGTGCCACCTTTCATCTCTCCAACCTGCATTACAGTATCATAGAACACAATCTATATTTAACATCATGACAGTGAACTACCCTTTAGCTGCTTCAGTGAGCTGTAACACACTCTCTTGTGTGAAAATGTGAGGGAATGAACTTTTCGTCAATTATAAACCGCTGTAAGTGTGCCCCATTTTGCAGCAACATTGAAAATGTTGATAGAGGTCACCTGTTCTGTTGTCCGTTCTTTTCTCAGTCTGCCCTGTCTCTTAGAGTACCCAGATCAACCAGACTTCCTGTCTGTGCGCCTGCTTACTTGGCTCGTCTTACCTGACTATCTGACAGAGCAGAGGGAAGCTGGCTTTTGAGCAGCCTAATAGCTTTACATGCAGAACCATGTCAGTTCCTGCAGATTACAATTACTGATACAACAGGAGGCTTATCTGCACTTCCACCTCCTCCTCCTTCCCTCTATTTTCTTCGATGCCACTCCTGCCATCTCCCCATCTCTTCACCACCCTCATTTACCAGCATTCCCTCCTCTTCTCCTCTCTTTCATTACATCTTCTCTTCTGCCCCTTTTGAGTCCTTTTCCTCCTTCGTTTTTTACCCAAACATTGAAACAACCCCTGTGATTAACTGTGAGAGACTTAATATTTCTCAGTATGGATGTATTCAGTATGTGTATTCTGCATCTGTATAGTAACTACCCCTACACTCCAAGAACAATGTAAATCCATTGAAATTCAAGACAAAACCTTTGCTTTGTGCTGAGCAAAGCAACTCATTTAACCTGTTTTCCACTTATCTAAATGGCATAATAGCAGTGTGTTGCCATATGTCTGACTAAATAAGCAGTCAGAGGAGTACATGATAAAACATCAAGCAATTCAGCAGCTCATATGCACTGCTATAATGAAGCACGTCCCCATCTGCCTCAGTCTGGTTCATTCCTATGTGTGTGTGTGTATTTGTGTGTGTGTGTGTGTGTGTACGTGAGCACAGCTGTTTCTCACACCCCCTTTAAACGAAAGACTGAATGAGTTTCCTGAGTGTGTAAGAGAGAGACAACGTTGTCGCCCCATCAGCAGAGAATCTCGAGCTGATTACACGGATTTAGGTATAAACAAGAGAGGCAGGTTCGTCCAATCAGAGCCAACATCTGGCTCATTCCAGCAGAGCAGCTGCCTGACAAACAGATCGACAGATGAGAGGGATCCCGGCACTATCTTGCTCTGGAGTGGTGCTGCCGCCTCTGAAAACCATCTGGGAATCAAACACTAGAAATTTAGCAGCAGGTTTGGCCCTATGGTCTTTGCTGTAAAGCAGTGGTGGCCTTGATGTGGAGAATCTGTGTTTGTGTTTTTAATATTTGAAGTACTTCACCAAAAGTTACTCAAAAAACTCAAAACAAGCAAAAGAAAAGTCTTCAAAAATCTAAAGTCATGTCCAGCTGCTTTGGATTCACCACCTTTGAATCCTACGACCTGGAAAAATGAGAATCTTCACAGACCCATGACAGCACAGTGTTGCCAGTTGTTACTGTAACACAAAATCACGGAAACAATAATATTTTATAATATATTATATTCTATAGTTTTAAAAAAGATAAAACTATATCCCAGATTTTTGGGAACTTTAAATCAACAACAAATTTCCAGGAGACCAAAGCTACATCTCTGCTACTACTGTCACCTACTACCTGAGTCATTTAATAAAGCAACTACTGCACAATGATGCTTTCCTCAAATCTGTCCATTTTCTTGTCCTCGAGAATCACATCACACCTTCACACAAACAAATCTCCAGGGGGACACCTTGTCTATGAATAGATTTCATGTAGTTTGTATGACACCATGTCAAAAAATGCATGTAGAAGGCTTTATGGGATTTACCACAAGCTACTGACTTGAAAAGCTCTCGCGGTGCAAGAAGGTAAAAATGAAGGTAACTCTGGTTCTGAAACTAAAGCCTCTTTTACACTGCGTTTTCACTGCAGGAATGGTTTATTCTGTCTCATTGTTCTGTATTAAAGGTATGAAGGTGCAAAATGTGGTGGTTTACACCAACAGTGGAGGAAGTCGCAGAACCGCAGAATCAAATCATCATCACATTATGCATCTGATGCCAGAACACCAGCTTTGTTTGGTTCAGTATAAACCAGCAAATACAGAATTACAAGCCCACTTAATTGCAACAAAGAACAATCCAGTATTTTTTTTTTTTATGTCCACTGTTCTCATGAATTGGATTTTATGAGTGACGTGTATAGTCAAATAAATATAAACGGCAAAATGTCGTTTGAAAAGTTAGAAATTCTAAGTAATATATTAAAAGAATTAAATTACATTTAAAACTGCTTCTGTTTTTCCTCACAGAAAGACTATCATAAAGCCAACAAACACATCTCTGCACAGTCACCGGTAGTGACTAGTCACTTACTTGGTGTGGAACAATGAAGTGATTTGACTGTATAAATGCAGGTGAGTCAAAGGATGTCAACAACTCTTGACATGTGACAACTTCCGTGAGTATTAAAGTAATATTAATTCTCCTACTCGTCGCCTGTGCCACTCTACAACTACTGGTAAAGCAATAAATATGACAGGATAGATGAAAGGTCATTGTGTGGGAGAGGGAAAAAAGTAAATTAGATTAACATAGGGAACCTGTGAAATAACATGTGCCACCGGCCTTGCAATTAGAGAATCACAAAATTAAAATTTAACTTGATGTGGTCCATGATGGGCACCGAGACAAAGCAGCAGACAGATTAATACACTGCAAGTAAGAGAAAGACACACAAGTATTAGTCAGTGAATCATGGAATATCCTTTTGTTGCCATCTAGTGGAACTTAGAGGAACTGATTCAACCAGCATCTGACAAAACTAGGAACCGCAGGTGGAGTTCTTATAAAAAAAAACATATAAATAAATAAAAATAAATAAAAGAATTTACCAGAGTTCAAGATGAATTTTATATCTGAAAATTACGTTTACTGCTTTGGCCTGAATCTTTTTGATGCACCGTAGTCAGGTAAATAAGGAGGATTAATTCATTTGACACTTAATTAATCGACAAGAATTAAGCTGGAAGATTTTGCTCTTTAAAATGAACTAGCTGGAACCAACCTACATTTGTCCCCAACACATCAGCACCTTGTGAGATGCAACTGATTCACCTGTGATTCAACCACTTTGATGGAGCCTCAGCAAATGCAAAATGCCATCCATGCTTCCCTCGTTCTTTCAGAGGAAGTTAAAGGGCAGCTAATAAAATAGGCTTCCTAATTGTTCTGTAAAGAACAGAAAGGGAGAGAAAGAAATTTACCGTATGCTAATGTGACTTATAACCCTTTTTTTTTTTTTTTTTTTTTTTGCTTTCAACAACCGCAAAAGGCCATTAATATATTATAAAAAGAGAAAATCCCCTTTTAGCCCTTTAGTTGGACTTGCTTCCTTTCTTTCCATTCTCCCGTTCCCCTCTCTTATTCTGAAATTAATCTGCAGAAGATTTGCCATTAACAAAGACTATTCATGGAGCGCGGTACAGTGTGTGAGGGCCTTGGCTGAAAGATGAAGAAAGGACCAGAGGAATGGCGGGATCACACAGTTCACTGAGAGGAGGACAAAAGGTAGAGTGAAATGAGTGAGGGAGTGAAGACAGAGGCAACTAAATAGCGGATGCACCACATCATTGTCTGGCTCTCTATGACTTGTGACTCAGAGCTGAGCCCACGCTCACAGGACAGGAAGCACTTAGTCACCTGTAGCACCTTCCCCTCACACCTTTGTTCCACACTCAAGGCTAAAGTCTTTACCTTCACACCACAGTGATTCTTTACAAAGTTAGCATCCACACATTTCACCTTCTGCTGCGTCGTCACCACTTTTGTGTTGCGGTCATTTACAATGAAACAACTTTTGCAGAACATTTGTCATATTTGCTTACTCCTCATCTTTTTGTCCTAATTTTAAGCTAATCATTAGACACATATGACATTTAGTAATGAGTTTGTCTTTCCCTCCTCCAAATTCGTGTCCTTGTGGATTTATATTTTCTATAAACCCCTCCTCTTTTCACTTTTATGCTTCCACTCCCTCCTTGTCTAACTTCTCCTGACAGTTCAAAATGTTCAGTCATCCTCTAACCTTCTTTTTAACCACACTTCCCTCCTTTTCTCCCATTCATCCTCCCAAAGCACTGAGGAAACCTTATAAATAGTCGACTCCTTCCCTCTCGTCTTTCCATTGTTACTCCTCAGCTTCCACCTACTCATGATCCTTCAGGAAATGTTAAATCACTTGTGAAGACTTCTTTTTCACCTCTTCACTCAGTTCAAAAAGGGAATGTGTGTCGTCGTCACCTCCACTCCCGTTCGTTCTCAGCTCCCTTTCATTCTTCATCCTAACCCCTTCACAAAATGTTCAGTCACTTCTTTTTCATTCTCACATCCTTCTTGCTCCCAATTACTTAGTAAATGCTTAATCAGCTGTCACCTCTTATTTCTCATCTTCTCATTTTTTCACTCTTCCTCAGACTTTTTTACACTCAATATTGCATCACTGTCATCTTTTTAAACTTTTCCATCACAAAGTGTGAAATTAACTTGGGCCAGCTGCCAAATGTAGGTTGGTTCTGATCATAGCACATCGCTAACTTTGTCAGTATATTGCACCAACAGCCATGCTGGTAAATATCCTCATTTGTGAACATTAACATAACAATCCATTTGAATTCTCACATGTACTATGAACTCTTGTAAGTGTTTCTAATACAACCTGTTTCTAGTACAACCTGGACTGATCTTTATGTACAAGACCAAGGACAAACGTTCTCCCACTCACCTTCAGCACCAATGTTGTGCAACGATGGCTAATGTTATCTCAGAAATGAAGTCGGCTAACAGCAAATAACTTGTTCCAAATATAAAACAAATAACTCTTGAGAACCTGATATTTGTTTTTTCTAGTTCTACTGAGGAGCTGAGGGTTCTCAACCCAATGACAGACACAATCTGTATTACTCACCGAACATTCATAAACATTAACACATCCACCATCAAGTGGTGAAGGAAAAAAACAGGTCAGTAATTAAGGGTGGAAAAACATCTTATTTATGATATTCTGCCTATCTCATCAACTCTTATTATTATCATCCAGCAAATTAGGCTATGCTGACATAGCTGAGGCTCTCAGTGAAAGCTACATAAACAAGACAGTTAAATACAATTAATGTACGGTGACGAGAACAGATGAGTTCAATGTCACTAGTGTGTGCTAGCTAGCAAGCAAATAATGATACTGTGCTTTATTAATCCCATAAAAGCAACATTTGTTAAAACTCTCTCCACTTGGTTTTTAATGGCATCTACACACTAAGCATTAGAACATGAGCCACAGGATATGACCACAGTTCACTTAATTTTTCCTTGGCTACAGTGTCAGTGTGGCTCTACAAAGGCCACACAGGACAAAGAGCTGATGGGTGATCATGTCCTCTGATGCAACAAACACGAAACAAAGTCTCATATTGTACCACTGAGTCTCACAGAGACCGTGAGCAAATCTGTGCACACTTCATGTATATGTGCATATATGTATTCAAAGCACAAGAAACATTAATTACAAGGAGCCCTCAACATCAGAAGGTCCAGTCTCACTCGCATGGTCATTCTGCTCACGACATCCCTCCAGCGGATTTCTATTAGGAGTGGGAGTGTGTTGGAGTGGAGATAAGACAGGTGCTACAGCATGTCTCAACATGGGGGAGGCAGGTGGATGAAGGAGGGGAGGGTGAGTCACGTGAAACACGCACTGGCTGGTGTGTGTAAAACAAGCTCTCCCCTTCCTATTAATACACCTCCAATCCCACACCAGTCCTATCTCCAGCTCCAGGAAACTCTCAGGGTGCAATTTACCGCTTGCACTGCACTGATAATACTGTCTCCAGGGCAGGAAGAAGAGAGTGATGAGTTGGGATAGAAAAAAAGAGAAAAACGGAGCTAGATAGAGGGTGAGAGTAGGAGAGAAGGAGAGAGAAAATGGTAAAGAGAGGATGAGATAGAAAAAGAACAGGGATGCATTAGGTGAAAGGAGGCAGCAGCAGAGGGAGTATCTCCATGGAAATTACAAATGCAATCCCAAAGACCCAATTTGTGCATGTGTGAAATGCTCCAACATGTGATTTGACCAGAGAAAACCGCATCCAGTCGTGACTTGACGCTACATAAATGTACCGACTCAAATAAATCTGTTTTTACATGGTGTTATCATTGAACTCACCGCATGTCAACCTTAAAGACTTTTGTGCAACACTGTGGGATGTTTCATGGGCACAATTCAGAGCACATTGTCATAACACACAGACTATAACAGCTCCACCAACAGGCTAATAATAGATGTTGAGGAGTATTTTTCACATTATCTACCATAATAAATGACGTGTGCTTTTAACGCCAGAATCAAGTTCAAACCGAGCATCAGAATGGGGAAGAAAGGTGATTTAAGTGACTTTGAAAGTGGCATGACTGTTGGTGCCAGACGGGCTGGTCTGAGTATTTCAGAAACTGCTGATCTCAATGGTCTCTACACCATTGTTCATTCCCTGTAAAAATTTTTTATCATCCTGCTTTCTTCCATCACTGAGCTATACATATCTTACATGCTTTATCCTCTATTAAAACTTACTGGCATTTACTGGCATGTTGAATGATATATGCTTAGTATGTTCTGACTGTACACCTTACACACGTTGAACAGTGTTCCCAAGGCATATGTGTGTTCGTGTGTGTGTGTGTTCGTGTGTGTTTACCAGCTGTCTGGCCCTCTCAGCCTCCTGACGTGTGCGTCTTTCCCGACTCATGGTTTTAGTCATCTCCTGTATCGCTGCCTCCCTCTCTTTTTGTGCCATCTTAGCCAACTCCTCCTTGAGTATCTTCTGCTTTTGTTCATACCTGAAACACATTATGTTCACATTCACTGACTATGGTCATGAGCTTCTGATTACAGTCAAACGCTTTAGGCATTTTATCCACAAGGGGGCAGCATATACATATTAATCAAGCCAGTGAAACCACAGCATATCCAATGAGTAAAAGTAGGATGACAGAGTTGAGAGTGAATGTGGAATTATCTGCAAGTTTTTAATTTTTTTTCAAAAAACTTTTCTTTGATAGTTGCGATTTTTAATACAAAACACAAATCTTAAATATGTTCTCTTGTTGAACCTCCATCTTTCAAATGTCACTCGGTGCATCCCTTATTTTTAAATTGTGACGGCCATCCAACCCAAAACAAATGACTCTTTATTGTAAACTTAAAGTGCAAACTTAAGTTGTTGAGCTATAAAACTGCCAGGAAACTAGGAATCAAAAGTCAGTTCACAGAAAAATGCAGTGATGCAAAAATGCATGGAAAAATGACTCGGGGTTACTTGGTGTTACAGTTTTTTTTTTGTTTTGTTTTGTTTTGTTTTTTTTAATTTCTTTATTTCCTTTTATTTAAAGTACTTTTCTGGAGCTTAAAACACTACAGTAGACTGCTAGTCAGTGAATTTAATAGGAAGCTCCGCTGAGTCTGAATATAAAGTTTCACCTTTATTCATAAAGGTGTTTATACCATATGTTTATCAAACATAAATCAGTGTGAATGTTTGGCAGCCGATCAGAATGTGTATAATGAATCAAATTTGTGTTTAACCCACCTCCTCTGTTCATCCTTAGAGTAGGAGCCCGTGTTGGGCTGGGGGCTGGGATGGGTCCGGTTCTGTGGACTCTGCTGGGGTCGAGAGCTTGAGCTGGCATTGTGAGAAGCACCTAGTCAAGGACAAAGAGGATATCAGAGGAAAAAACTCTTGCAAAAGATAAGATATTGTGAAGTATGGCAGCTTCATGACTCAGTCAAAACAACCTAATTATATATTATATAATAATAATAATAATACACACTGTAAATAAATGTCCAATAACTGATAGCTCTTTTTTTCCCAATAAGATATATTTTTACCCCAAAAATTATATTCGTATAAGACATGTGGCCAATGAAATCAGACACTCACAACAACATTAATAATAATAATAATTTTTATTCCAGGTATAACACTAACTCCTAACATAAAGAAAACACATAGGCTGCTTGGAGTCGTAATCTACTTAATCTACAATCTACTCTGTTTTAGTAGTTTAAGTTCATCAAACATGAAAGTAATTTAATTGGCCATGGGTAATTAATGATGGATTGTATGTGTGTGTTGGTGCAAGTTGGAATTTATTTTCATTGAATATGAATGAAAAGCATTTTGTTAAGCTGCAAACAGGCACAGCTTGAAAAAAAAAAAAAGATCACATCATGAAACTGAAAGATGTGAAGTCTCTCAGAAAATGATGGACAGGTTCAAGCCTGAACTGAGAGTGTTTGTATGTTATTTATAGACAAGCTAAATGTAATTTGAATTCAAAGGAATCTTACCACATAGAACTAAACAAGCTGCCCCCCAAAGTGTTTTGTATCTGAATGTGTTTTTTTCTAAAGACAGGAGTTGGAAAAGGGAGAAGGGTAGCCAATAATTACCCTCATGGGATCAATAAAGACTCTACCCTCCTATCTACTTATCTAACATTTATGATCCTAGTCATCTCAAAATCAAGACAGTTCAGTAATTATTATGTTTAATGTATCAACTGCTCTACCACTGATTAGTGTTTTATGAGCACTTCTGTATTTTTATATGGCACTTCCCTCTAAAGGTCAATAACTGATAAGTAACAGATTAAAAGGAGATGTCAAACTCCCAAAAGTGCAGGATTATACATTCCTCACAAAGAAACTTGAACTTTGTGTGTAAAATTTGAGACCGTGTATACTACATGTATGTAACCTGGACAACAATTTTAACAGCACATTGTCACTCAGCCATTTTTGATGTTACAAGATTTTTACAAGGGGACAAGAGCTTGAATGCAACACAGCCACTGGCTGGAAAGTGCACATTACCTGAGTCTTTCTGGGAGCCTGAGGTTGATGATGCTTTAGGTTCTGGAGCAATGTTGGCTACTCCTCTCATCCTCTGAAGAACATCCTCCGACAGCTAAGCAGAGAGATTAACAACAAAAAACAAATACAAAATAAGCATGAGTAGAGTAGAGTACGAGTAAGTTAGTTTTCCATTGTTCACTTGGTTTTTATTACAGAAGAAACAATAGGAGGCTTTGCCACAAGTTTCTATAAATTTAATAATAGTTTACAAGACTATAAAACATACCAATCACATTATGTGGCATAATTCTATTGAAATGAAATCATCCTTTTATCTTTTTAAAATGTGTCCTAAAGAAAAATACCATGAACTGGCAAAGTATGCCCAAAAAAAAAAAAAAAAAAAACACTGGTTCACGGCAGCTATACTGTGTGTGTATGTGTGTGTGTGTCCAGGCATGTGGTTAAACATAGCTACACCAAAAACCACAGGAGTCAGCAACAGCCATTGACTCACTCTTTCTGTGACTCAGAACATTTGAATGTGCCGGCAGGAATAGCAAATACAATTATGTGAAAAGCTCTTTGTGACAATGTCTGTAAAAGCAAAAACAACCACCACTGTAATGCAAAGAAGTCCCAGCACTATAAACATTTCACTTGCATATCTTTAATATTCTGATTGCTGGAGTATAATATTCTATTATACTCCACAAACTTGCATTTGCATGAAGTCTCAAGTTGCCTTCAAATGCTACTGGAAATTTGGCAATTACACCCAACAAAGTCCTTATATGTCTCAGAAAGTAAAAGTAGCTGCAGTCATGCTACAGATATTCATGTGTTTTCTGTATATGCAGAAAAAACATGTTGAATAAGTGCAAGTCAAAGGAATTAATTTCTAATTGATAACTCGATACTTGGTGAGAGGTTTTGGTCTGTCCCTCCTCTGACCACACCCAAAACAGACACGGTCAGAAGAGAGCTCCACACGTAACCACACCAACAGGCTGTGAATGTCACGGCGCACTGAGTACTGCTTTATATCAGTGAAGTGAGAAGCTCATATTAAAACTGGAGAAATAGAACATTTTCTGTTCACATTCCTGTGCACATATTTATCTGCTGATGTGTGTCTTAGCCTTTATGAGTACAGTATAGTTTTATTAGTATAGGATTATACTGCTAATGCAGTAGAATCATTGTCATGTTATTACAAGACAGCACAGAGGTAACTATTTTGTAACTATTTCCTCATTATTTTGTTAACCAAATTGTTATGTTGTTCATTTTTGAGCACAAATGTCATATATTTACTTGTAGATTATTTCTAAATACGATGCGGTTTTCTTTCTTTCTTTCTTTTTTCTCTTTTGGATTCTCAGTTTGAAAACTTCTAGTTAATCTGCAATGATCCATTTAATGTCATGGTATAATGATGTCACTTATCTGAAAAACATAGCGATACCAATTAGTGTTTTAAAGTGATTAATTGTGCAATCTAAATGCAGGAGGCCACAGTTACTAGCATAATTCACTTACAACAAACCTAGACTTCAAAACTTTTATTGTCATTGTACAGTTGCCTGGACAACGAAATTAGCTAGCAAAGCCACCCAGGTGAAAGAAAAATGTTCAAGTACAAAATATAAAAAAATAAAATATAAAAACAATATATGCACAATGTATAAGGTACAAGAGACATGGGGAGGGGTATTAAATAAGTAAAACTATTGGGTAGGTTGGTGACTGCACATTTGCCAAGATATTGTACAGGGCCAAAGTCAATAGCAGCAGTGGGATGACTTTGTGAAATGAGTCTACACACACACACACATTCACGCATATGCATATGCTCTATGTCTGTGGAGAAAACAAAGTTGTTGTTTTTAAAACTGCTCTTCAAATGTAGCTTTTTTTTTTTTTTTTTTTTTTTTGACGTTTTTTGGCTACATAGAGAGCCGCTTAAGGATTTCATAGGTTGGTCATGACTTGCACTTGGCGAAATTCCCACACTTTTTAAGAGCACTAGAAGGCACCAGTGTCAAGAAGCAGGGAGCAGCTGACCAAACTTCAGTCACAATCTGGCGATTTAAAGTCACCTGGGTTATTAAAACTACAACTGTTGTTCAGACATATTAAGCACATTCTCTGTAGTTTACGTGTTCAACGTAACCACTAGCAACGGTTAGTGTCTGGCTCTATGAACAACGAGATGAACGTCTTATCTCTGACGCTGTTAGCTAACGCTGAGTTGTGGCCACTGAATTGTGTAAAATGAAGGATTTTTAATTGATTCCAAACTGTCAAGCGAGTCATGACAATGCCGAAATGACCAGAAGACCTTGAAAGTTTCTAATAGGTGACGGTTAGCTGTCACATATAATCCTTCTCTGATAAGTAAAGGTAAACATCTACCTGTGGCTGTTTACGACTGAAGTTTGGTGTAGCTCACAACAGGCATGTTTCACGTCCTGCACCTACATCATCCCTTGCATCCCTTTACATCCTCCTCACTTCAACAGTTCTTTTACACGTTGTAGTCTTGACGGCAGTTCAGCTCGAAGATAAACGTGTTGTTTTCATTTGCTGTGCAACAGCATGCTAACAGCTAGTTGGCGCTGAGCGTAGCATTAAAGTTGCAGTTAGCATGGCTTATCAAACGCTAGCTAAATTAGCATTACCTTGACTCCACGAAGAATCCTGACTCTGTCCTCATCGTCGACGCCGAAAGACACTTTTCTGGTCGTACTCTCTCCCGAGCCCATGCTTCCTCGCTTCAACAGACAGTTTTGCTGACGGTTTTAAAAGGAATAATGTTACTCACATAAAATAATGTTAGTGTCCTCCCCAATGACAGAATTGTGACAGATGGGATACAGGTTGCCAGGTTTTCCTTAAATCATCCCCCTCTCGTATTCGTGGGTAAAACCCATCCCAAGGTTTGCAATTAGATTATTATAGTATTGATTAAAAATAAAATAATCTATTGATAAAATAAAGAAAAAATCATCTGACACTTGTTTTATGCATGCATTTACGCATATTTAAAATAACTGCGGAATCGCTGTAAGTCTCCATTTATGATCAAATCTGGCAACCACGCTCCCATGAATGAATGAACTACAAAAAACCAGTCACATGGGATACTACCTGTCTCGTTATTCACATGTTATGGATCGATATAGGTTCTGTCAAGACAAACACAAATTATCAGTTTATTTGTTTGTTTATTCATAGCGAAACACAAGTATCATCATCATCATAACATATTCAGCCTATGGTCACTGACGTTCACACACATCTGTGTTTACTGTATATAAAAGGCAAACACAACATTCAGGTTAACTTGACAACATGGACACATAGCCTACTAAATATCTGCATCTCAGATGAACAAATGACCAAAGAAAATCTCAGATATTGTCTAATTAACATATAGAACAACTGTATTGAATAATATATATTAATTCATGAAAGAAAATCACCCAAATCATATGTTTTGTAAACAAATTATCTCAAATGATTAAAACATTTAAAACTTAAGACTGGACAGCTGCTACATTTCCAAATGCATGTCTGAGAAAGAACAAAAGTAACATTTCCACTACAAACACATACAACTTTTAAATCATTGATTTTAAATCAGTGATTTTTAATTGGATTTCTGTGCACACTTAAAAAAAAAGTAAATGCAAAAGTAAATGCAAGTATAAAGAGGAACCTTAGATGGATGTCAGTTTACTTAGCTAAAGACAGGTAACAAAGATTCTGGCTCTAGTCTGGCAGACGTTTTTGGATTGATTTAGCCACAGAGGAAGCAGGGTGAAGGTCTTTGGTTTGACTGTGTCATAGTTATGGATTACCCCACAACTTAAAAAGTAAAGGTAAGCAAGATAAAGGCTTATGGCTTGACTGTGGGGACTTTGGACTCTGTCTATATTTTGGACGTCCATAATTGATTTTGAGTTTTGAGTTTTGTTTTTACTTTGGCATCCCAAATTTGGTACATACAGGGGCCGTACATCCTTCAGAAAAATGACTGATAAAAATAATTTTGCTATCTGGTAACAACTGAATAAATTCTTTGCTTGAGAAAGAAATAATAACAGGCTTCATATTCCACTTTGCAGTGTGATCCAGGAATCAGCTGTGTTTGAATGAATACAAAACGCTGGGTAAACCGTCTCCTTAAAAACAGTTCTGAAGGTATGGAGGTGCTCTCTTCGCCCTTTGATGCTGTGAAAAGTTAGCGTCCCTCCCTCATAGTCCAGTGCTACCTCAATCCTCAGTGGTTGATAGGCTATTTCCCCCAGAGCCACATTACAGGACGACTGACACACTGTCAGCTTGCCATTTTTCCACTGCAATCGCCAGGACACTGAGTTGTGTCCAAGACGACTGTGGTCGCCACGGCGATGGATGGACTTGTAACTCACACCCAGTGACCACATGCTGTTGGCCCCCACTTCTACCACCCATATATGTTCGCCACTCGAGAAACCCTGGCTGCACAGAATCTGACTTGCACTTGTAAAACGCTCTGGGTGATCTGCGTACGGCTGCTTGGTGGAGCTGTACTTGACTGTGCGCAGATCATTGGACACCATCAGGCTGGGGTGGGCAGTGCAGACGTTGAAGGTGAGGTCCAGAGGGTTTAGAAGAATACAAAGGGAATTCAGGAGGCGGGTCATTTCTGAGCAGAAGTCTTGGGTTTTCAGGTCCGTTTGGAGCCGCCTGGTGTTGAGTGGTGCCTTCGAGGGGATCTTGGGAGGAACGGTGCCTTCAACAACTTCTCTCAGCTTACGATCAATCTGCAGGAACCTAGAGGGAAGAGGAATTTACTGGATTACAATTCTACCATTTTATCTGCTTTATACTTTGTTTCACATCTTTACTTATATTAGCTGCATGAATACACACATTTATAATCTCATACCGTATGAATAAAACTCTTAGTCATTTTTCTATATTTAGGGCTAATAGCCAGGTAGCTTGTGTTAATAGCTTGTGTGGCTACAGAATAACAATCATGCACATTGTCACCACTAAACGTGGGTGTGGTTGCTTACCAAGATCTGTTTGTGTATTTATAAAGCTGCTTTACCACTTTTGATTGATTGACCCCTGATAATTTACCTGTGTATGAACATGCACGTGTCAGTCTCACTGAGGGCCTCTGTGGCACTTTGCTGGGCCTCCATTAATTGCTGCTGTTGTTCTTCCAATGCATTCAGTCCGAGCTGCCAGCTTTTCCTGCGCTGGCCTCTCTCCTCCTCCAAGAGCTCACTCAGACGGTCCTTATACCTGGACACAATACAATAATAGCACTTCAAAAGGAAGATTTCACCAGAAACTCCATTGTAATGGAACACTATTTGTTTTTTAGTTCCTTCTATTGTTATCAGCATTGTCTTTATATTATTTACAGACTTATGTTTGTTGATTGAAATTATTTGCACATATTTTTATATTTATTGAGTTGTATTTTACAATGAAGAGCCTGTTGGCTTAATTTGTGTGCTTCTAATGTGTGATCTAAATCCATTTAGTTTAAATCAGGAACAAAAAGATCATATTTCAGTTTTATTGGTCGGCTAAAAATTCCCTAAAACTGCCTGATCCTGCTCTTCAAGCTTTCAGAAGGAACATAATGTAATGTAATGTGATAATATAGTGTACTGTGAACTGTAATCTACATCAGTGCAGTGACTTGTAATTTATAACTGGTAGTTAGGCCAGTCCAGTAATATTCCATTATTTAAACATCAACTTCCTTTTTTCAAGTAACATAATACATCATCATGACCATCTTGCTGTTTGGACTAACTTAACTGTAAATAGTGTGTACTGGGACAGACTGAGTTATTTCATTGTTTGAGAGAAAAAGTGGTGTTGTTGGTGGATGATGTTGATATAAGTGACCTAGAAACAGGATCAGGTTATAAAATTTTCACTTTAACACAATCAGATCAACAGATAAAACAACACAGGTAAACCTGTCGTGGGAAAAAGTTTAGGCTGTCAGTGACTGAAAAATGGGTGTCCAGGCCTTTAAAAAGCATCTTTGAATACACTAGTGTTTCTGTTTAATACAGATGATGCCTTTCAGCACGTGCAGTGTGTTACCTGTCCACAAGTGCAGCCATACTGCTCATGACCGTGGAAGCCTTATTGATCAGTTTGTCTCCTATAGCCTCCGAGGCTCCCTGCTCCTCTGCTGTCTTCTGTAGGAGGTTCTCTGCCATCTGCAGCCTGCAGGAAACCACCTGCAAACACCACTTGTGGTTAATATTTTGCATGTAATATACACTATGTACACCATAATGTCATATGAGGAAAATCTGGAATAACTGGATGTACTTTTCTTGTAACAGGCACTGAAAAAGCTTTAAAGAGTGTTTTCACGTCACTATCTCTCAGGTGTCCTTCTACTAGCATGAAGTGTGTGAAATAAGGTAAACATGTACAACACATAAGGAATTACATGTAAATTTTGGAGTCATGGCTCAACATGTCTTATTTATTTGAATCTGTCAGCTATAATTAACAACTGTCTGAAATAATTACATGTGTCTTTGTCAGAGATTTTTTTTTTTTTTTACGTCCTTGTCATTTCCCTATTCAAAAGCATATTGGCGGTGAGCCACAGAACTTCATGCAAGCCTCACGTGTATCATCTTTCCATTGTTGTTTCCCACAGGTGTTTTGTTTGCTCAACAAATGGCACACTCTCAAGCGCTCTGTTTGGTAACAATTCATTTTACAGGTCTGAAGTTTATGTATATTAACAGTAACAATCTCCTTGGAAATTAGAACTCAAATATGAATATTATTATTTTCCAAAGTGTCAAAGTGCATGCTTACCTGTATGATGTACACGCTGACCTACAACTACTACAGGTTGCCAGTTTGCGATGCTGTAATGCTACAATATCACTTTAAAAGATGTGTAAAGAAAGTACCTTGTTGCGGGCCGTCAGTGCCCGCCGCATCTCTTCCTCAGCTACAGTGAAGGTGAGGATGTCGTGGTCGTGGTGTTGGCCTTTAGTGAAGCATGTGGCGCACAGCGGCGTCATGTCATTGGAACAAAAGTACTCGAGCGGGCGCAGGTGGATGGGGCATCCCTTCACTCCCAGCTCGTTCAGAGGATCGACCAGAGTGTGTGCCTTGAACGACTCCTTCTCGTCGTGTTTCTGAAGGTGCCTGGAACACAGTGACACCTCACACTTCAGGCAGGTCTTCACAGCCATCGACTGTTCATCTATACAGTTGTCACAGTAGATCTCCATCTGCTCAGGTTTAGCGTCAGGCTGCATGTTTAGTGTGGCTCGGTAACCCTCGATGATGTTGCAGAGTTTGAAGTTTTTCTGCAGGCAGTCCATACCCTGATACTCCTCACGACATTCTGGGCAACGTAGAACCATTTTGCCGCTTTCACTTGTGGAGTCAGCGCTCTTGCGGATACAGGTTATGCAGTAGTTGTGTCCACAAGGGAGAACCACTGGATCATAGAACAGCTGGAGGCAGATGGGGCAACTCAGCTCATGAGCGAGCTGGTCCTCTGGCTTGGACAAGGACATGTTCTCTCCACCTCTTTCCACCTGTATATGACTTTTCTCGTCTCGTCTCCCCAAGGCTGCAGGTGAGTCCACAATGACAAATAGGCGTTGAACAAAGAAAACAAGGAAGTCCATAACTATTTATCAGAAGCACTGGAGGCGTATCTACCAATATATGCAGAGCAACATTCCTTTCCAAGAGGCCGAGTCATCTGTATTGTCAGAGGTTTACACCACCATAAGGGCTGGTGTTGACAGTAAAAATATGAGCCACATACACTCCAATGTTATACACAAGTGTTAACAGCTCATTTTGCTTAAGAAGTAGGTGTCAGGACTACTCTTAAGTGAAAGAAAAATAAAATGCACACAAACGCAATTCATTGAATTTGTCATTTTCTAGTTTTCGTTTTCTTCAGTATATTTCAATTTCACAGTATTTCATGTGTATAAAACTTAAACGAATGTAACAAACAAAAGGTGGTCCATCTCAAAACGACATCAAACATTTTGTTGCTTCACTCTGTGTGTGTGTGTGTGTTATGTGTTGTGTGTTTCATGTTTTCGTGACAAATGTAGTAGGTGCATTCATGAAGACTTTCCAGTTGATGTAGGGAAGTCACCAATCCACATAAAATGAGGGGTGGGGAGGTGGGATTAAAAGCATTTGAGTCAAAGTGAAGATGCTGTGAAGATGGACAGCAGGCATCAAGTATTTTGACACAAGGCACAAGAGGGACATCTGGTGGCCAGGTATGGGAAACACTGAGGTTGGAAGAGGGCAGAACCATTGTGCAGGATACTTGATCTTGTTTTAGATTATGGGAAGTGGATTAACTATAAATTGATAAATGAAATGAAAGATGATACGAGACATCACTGAAAGACATTCATTTAAAGAGACCTTACTACCATTGTCTTCAATATGTATTACAGTTGAAACATTTCATAGTGTTGTTCATGTTGTTGCTGTTACCGTGCTGTTAGTCTAAAACAGTGTGTATACAATATATAATTTATTTATTATCTACCAGTTGGTTAGACACTATATAGTAGGTCATTACTGAGTAGGAGAGATGATGCTCAACTCATATGCCTTTGCATCAGAAATCATCAACATAGACTGGACACATGACACTGACCCCCTCTTCAGGAACATACAGAGCAGCTGTTCTTCCTGGGGATGTTCAACAAGCTGCTGAAGATGTTTCAGCCACTGCTCTGTGGTAGTAGGTGCTGCCAAGGAGCATCAGAGTTGGTAGGGAAGTGTGTCCAGTTGTGTGCTGCTGAGACTAGAATTGGACTGAAACATGACAGATCAATATAGGCAAAGAAATGAACTGTAGAAATGTTTTCCCCACAATATTTCAATATTCTAAGATTCTTGTGCAGAAGTAGAAATACCACAATATAAAATCTTTTGTTACAATATAAAAATCTGACATCCAAAATTCAGCTGGAATACAATTATATGCTAACAGTGTTTTAATTCTCCCTGTACAAAACAGCTCTGTTCTCTGGTATTTTTAAACAGATCTGTACCTTAAACTATGGTGACCAAGTTAAATATCCTTTCTTTCCTTTGTTCCCATAGCACACATGTATAATGAATGTGTGTGTTAAGGGACATTGTTACTGCAGAATTACATTTTTGTTACAGAACACAGGACACTTCCTTCTCTTGATTTATAACATATATCAAAGCCAGCCAGCAGGGGGCAATCAAGATATTTGGGTTTACTTTGGGCAACTGTCATGTCCTCCATCTTTAAGTATTTCGTATCTCCACCTGTCCTTTGTGCCAATAATGGTTCTTAACCACGTTAACATTCTCAGAATTACAAAAAACCAAAAAAAATAAAACGTTGCAGTAGAATAAGAGATCACTTATTCCAATATATATTCATCTTTATTGTCAATATATGGTACCATGTTACTCACAATGCAACTGGGCCAGCAACAGTTGGGTTGGAGAAGCAGGTGTGTTATGGATCTGCATCTGTATATAATATTAATGGATTCATATATTCATTTCATGCAGTTACTGTATAAACAGTATGTATGTTTAAGGACTTTTTGTTTAGTGGTTGAGATGTAAACAATCTAAATAACAAAACCAAAGATTTGTACATTAATGTCTAATGTATTTTTGTTAGTTCTTGTTTTATGTTGAAATGAAATTACAGAATGGAACTCTATGAACTAGAACTGAAAGCTAGAAAGTCTGTCATGAAGAGCTGACTGTTTTTGACAGGTAACCTGTTTATCAGCAGCTGAAGAATGTTCCTGTTACAGAATGTTGAAGTTCCAGTTTTGCATCTAGCAATCTTCAAAATCTACACAGCAATTTCAAGTGTGTTGCAGACTGTCCTTAGTCAAGAACAGCATCAACTGAGTGTTTTAATCATAGTAGTCCATAGTTGTTCTATGATTTAAATAACATCACATCATTTCAACCAAGACCTGGGCATAAAAAGGTGGGAAGATCTAAGCAGAAAAAGAGTTGGAGATAGTATTTTTCTGTCATCTGTGAGCAGTTTCACAAACCATGGACAGAACTTAAACTGGTGAGCTTCATTTATGTCTTCATATTTGGGAATATAATGATGACTGTGAGTCTAACAGATATGTTGATCCAACATAATGTAGCTTTTCAGCTGCAAAAGTTCTGACCTGGGAATCAGCATCTGTGTAGATTTGTGAATTATGTCTCTTTTTTTGGCAGTTATGGTGAACCTTCTGATGCTTGGTGATATGGCGCAAATACCCAGCAGGAACAGAGACAACATGTAGAGTGACAACATATGACTTATTATTTCAGCAACAAAAAAGTTTGATTTCTAATATTTGGAGAATTGTTGTTTGTCTGGCAGTCTGTCACTACCCTCCTGTTTGTCCTCCGATAAGTTTAATGCATATGTGAGTGGCTATTTGTGTTTCAATCAATCTTATAGAGTGTTATTTGTGTTTTCAATCAATCTTAATAGAGGGTAAGTACACACACACACACACACACACACACACACTGCTGCAGGAGGTCTGCAGTGGTTCTTCTTCAGTCTGTGGAGCTCCTTGCTCACAACAAGCTGTTCATGGGACAGTTAGAAGACTACTACTACTATGAACTGGTTCACCCTTTTCGAGAAATACACAACATGTCACAAATGATCATTAGCAGCAGTTTACTTAGTGTTCAGATATCCGTATTGCTTGTGGTGTTTGGCCAGTTGTCCTCAACCTTGTCATTAGTTGTAGGAATCACTGTTGGATCATCAACATATGCACATACGATAAAAACATACAGTGAAGCAGCGTGAAAGGCCCTTGGTTTGGCTGGATCAGTGTGTCTCATGGCGGTCACTGCAACTGGATGCTGCCTGGATCTAAGTTTACATTATTTTTTAACTATTACTTCCAGGTTCCACATTTTAGAATGTGTTATTTTTGCATCAGCTGGTAGTTTCTTTGTTTTTGTATGCCTTCATATCTGCCTTGACAAATGCTTTGGCTATCCACACCAATGTCATTAATAAGTGTATGTATAATTCATTGTATGGCGACAATAAGTTGATTCTTATAGTTACTTTATTTTCAATGATTATGGTGATAATAACACGTGGAGAAATGTATAACCTCTAACTAAACATCACAAATGTCGCTCTGATCTGGATCATAACTGATGTATTTAATATTGCAGGGTGGCCAGTTGTCTCTTTACAGTCTCCAGCATCCACATCCAAATTTTTGTTGGAGTTTTAACTTCTCAGATGTTCACAGTTGCTATAGGAATGTCACTGTTTGTGTCTTGGCAAAGAGGTGGAGCAGGTAAAAAAGTGTCAGTGCTACAGATTCTGGTTTTGCAGTTTCATGGGTTATAAAACTGGCTCTACCTGTGCTGGGGCCAGGTCCCACTATAGAAGCTCTGACAGGGGTAGCAGAGGCAGTAGGGGTATGTCTTGCTGTAGCTAGGGCAATAACAGATCAACATAGACAAGTAGTAGACCACTGTGGATGGGTAGGAATACTGGGGCTGACAGTGGGAGCAGCTGCAGGAGATTTTATGTCTTCATGTGTCCATAGTGGACATTCATAAGTCTGAGTGCAGCTACAGTTGCTGCTGGAATTTATCTTGAACAACTTTTCAAGTTTCAAATTTATTTATGTATAATATTAACTATTTTTGTTGTAATATGGTTATATTTTACTGGCACCATTCACCTTATGAGCTGGATCTTGACTGTTTTATTCAATGCAGTTTTTCTTGCCATTGTTTATTGTTTAATATTAGTTTGTCTATTCCCCAATCATTGTCTTACAGTGAATGTTTTTTTTTTAAATTGAGAAGAGAGGTAATTAACCTCTCTTCTCAATTTTAGTGTATATTTGTAGACAAATCAGCCAAAACATCAAAACCATTGACAGGTGAAGTTATACAATGTTCAGCTGAAGAAACGTGTGACAGTTACTGTGAAACATACCACACAAATGAAATAATTGTTGCAGACCAAACACTTTTTCCCTCACCAATGGCAGCAGCTTCCCTGAGCAGAACAATGGATGTCACCATGACAACACTGCAAGGAAATTACACAAGAAACATGAGAAAATCCCAAGTTGTTGACTTCACCTCCAAGTCCCCAGATACCAGCTGGTCTGCGTGATGTGATGGAACAATCCAGATCCATGGAGCCCCCATCCCACAACCCACAGGACCCAAATAATCTGTTGACAATGTCTTGGTGCCAGACACAACAAGACACCCACACACGTGTTCATGCCTTGATGGGTCAGAGCTCTTTTGATGATGCAGGAAGGTCATACATAATATACTGTGTATGAATTTTAATTTTGTGGCTTGACTGGTGTATATCTAACACTTTGGTCACTGCTAATTTACAGGCTACAGATGTATATGTTGTGTTGCTTCTGTCTTAGTTTCTAATAAAGTATAGATTACGTTAAAAATTATTTTGGTCTGTCTAACTGGAATCATAAGGGAGGGAGGAGGGTGCAGCTTATGAGCCTATCCCAGCTGCCTACCAGGGGCTTAACAATCCAACGATCTACATCAATACATTGATTCAGTGATTAACAATCCAATGTAATTAATCACTTGAACAATGATCTATATTTAAAACACACCATTATTTAAAAGAATCACAACAAAAGGTTATGTGGGGATTCGAACTGTTAAAATATAGTCACTATTTTCCTAGTTCCTTCAGTTTTGTTTCATAGGATGTGATGTTTAGCTCAATATCTCTTTTTTTATGGTTTATGTTGATATTTGAAAGTTCATCAAGGGCTATTTAACTCATAAAAAACACTTGCACACCCTGGACAATCGTCAGCTTGTACATTACAAATTACTGATACGGCACCTGTGTGTACTGTGTCATTGTCAGTTTGCTCTGCTCCTCAATGTAAAACTTTTAACTAATCTTTCTCACACTGATCTACCATTCTCCAGCTAGCTCATCAGTTACACATGGTGTGCTTCCATGTCCTTCTTTCAGTGAGGCCAGATGCTGCGTAGCTGCCTCAGTCTAGCTTTTTACTGACTCCTCCTTTTAGCCTGTTTCTCAGGGATTAACGATTAGATAATTAAATGATTAAATGATTAAATGATTAAACGATTAAACGATAGATAGAAGATAGATGCAGTTTCACTGATTAGCTTGTGTGCTTTTCACTGTCTAATTAACGTGACACCGCGCAACAACATAATTGTATATTACATAAACTTTTTTTTTAAATCATTTAACGTTACGTTGTAGTATAACTCGTATGCTTTAAGTACTGCAGCTTTAACCAACTGATAGGTACCACTATCCCTAATCAAGGCCAAGAATACCTCGAGTCTTGCCAGTGAGTACACACTGAAGCAGCAGAGTACATTCTGTGTCAGACCAACTTCAGGCCTCTGCCAAATGCTCAGACACAAAGAAAATGTCAGGGTCCTTCTCACTGAATTTGGGAATTGACCACAAAATAAGAGCGATATGAAATGACTGACTCTGAGAAACAGACACTACAGTCTCTTTAACCTTTGATGGTTTAGGTTAAAGCTTCCCCTCACTTATAAGCTCCAACTTATAACGTTCCAACTGAATCCTTCTGTCAACATGAGCCACTTCAGCTTTGTGAAGACGAGCATCCCATCTCAACTTTTCCAACTCCAGAGCAGTATTTTGTCCATGCTGGAGCTGTAACAGAAGAAGCTCTTTTTGTTGCTCAAATGTCCAACCGGCCTCAAGTTTAGTCAGAACAGGAGCTAGATTAGCCAGTTTACTTGACTCACCTATACCAGGAGAAACCTCAGAAAAACCATTCATTTCTACAGGTGCACTAGCACTCACTGTCAAGGCAGACAAAACCTTTTCACCACCAAAATATGTCTTTAATGTGGCCAATATGACATCTTTTTTGGACTGCTTTGGGAGTTCAACACCATAATAATCAGCAACTTTCAACAGCTGATGCTTTTTGTAAAAGTTTAGCAAATTTTCTGTTGGGGACTTCACAAAATCCTCAATTGAAGCCATTTCATGATTTAGGGGAACACAAAATACTATCAAACACTACAGATAAGCCAGAACTGCACCCGGTAACAAAGGTTTCCCACATTACCAGAGACAGTAGCAGGTTGCTTTAGATATGGAACCTCTAGCTAACTGCTGAACCAATCTATCTGACTCACTCAACCCTAGATTTCAGTGGTTAGTGGCAAGGTAAATTAAGCACAAGTGCACCTGAGCAATTGCTCTAACCACTTTACTGCACAAAAATAACAAACTAAAACAAAACAAGGGTCAATGGAGGCAACTAGTGGCCCTCATTGTTTAATCCTAACAGGACTAAGTGTTCCAGATGACTTTTCAGCCCTTACCTCTACTGGCAGCTGTAGAAAACAAATGTACTTTAACCAGCCAACATTAAAGGCTACACACTTGCTGGAATACACAGACAGTCTAGTAGCCAAAACCAAATGTTTAGCCCCTACAATATAATAGAGTGAGTCAAGATCTGTGTGAAACACTCACTCAACAAAATACACGCGATACAAGATTTCCAGCATTAACTTTGCCTATAGATGAGCCCTCATTTGTTACCACCATTTTGTCACCACTAAGATGGTAACAAGGAGGGAGGCTACACACAGATCAAGCTTGAATAGTTTTGTTTAACAATAGTTTTATTTACAAATGAATGGTGCGTGTCAGTAAAATAGAAATCATGGTGGAAAATATGGTGAGATGTGTGTTGTATACACTGGAAAAAACTGAGAATAGGGTTAATTAATATTAACTAAATAAATAGTGAACAATACTTAATGAAAATGGCCAAGTGCAGCTGAATTTTGTGTGCTGGGTGAGACTTTGGCTGTTCAACTCTGATCACTGATCATTCATACATTTGAAAAATAAAATTGTTGTTGTTGTTGCATGTTACCATCAGTGTCTCAATGACAATGCATTTGTCATAATATTGTGTAGATTAAACATAGAAAAATTAAGGTGACAAAGTGACACGTAATTATATTGAACAGACCATGGGATACCAGGTCAAAAAGGAAAATTAAAATCATTAATTTGAGCACATAAGTAAGAATAGCTGTATAAATGTGGTGAATTAAGCAACAATGCGCCAAAATATGAGTTGATATACTTTATTTAATTTTAGATAATTTGTAAGTTTATATTATTTTCACCAATATATTTAGTAAACATAACTCAATTTCACTCACAGATATTTATTTCTGTTTATTTTTGTTTAAATTTAGTGACATTTTTAAATAGTTTTTAGCCAAAGTTGACTTAACTTAAAATCTACTCAATTATATTACATGTCACTTTGTTGCCTTAGTTTTTTTTAAGTAAACAATAGGTACAATTTTTTGAGTGTGGTGCAACAAACCAAACAAAAGACGCAACAATAGTAGGCCTGGTGTCTGCTGAGAGAGAGAGAAGCTACGCAAAAGGTCGTCTTTTATGCCCTCTGGAGAGCCCAGCCCACATGGGCAGGTATAATCATGACTTTTCCACTCTACACCTTAACAACTCCTTTAGCTGCAACAAAAGCAGAGGTAAACAGGTAAGCAGAGTGGGAGGAATCACAACACATGGGAATAAAATACATCTACATAGTTAAAAACAGACTTGATGACACCCACTGATCACCACTGACCACGATTTATCACTTAAGTTGTTGTTGATGTTCTTTCAAATATTTATTTTAAATCACTGGAATCTAGTGTTTCCCCCTTTTGTTTAGCATCACATTCATATTTATACAGACATTTAAACAATGGATTTTTTTTTTGTTCTACTGGAATCACATAATGAATGGCTCTCTATGTGGCTAGCTAAAGGATGGACAATAATCAATCAAGCCAGGGTGCAGATTTAGACATTAAAACACCAACACTGTTACTATTTTCATGGCTATCTGGAGACATTCTGCCAAGATTCAGCACACTGCAGGAGTCAACACATCTGGCGCATTTACTGCAACATTTTCACACATACTAATCTTGCTAATATAATGTCCAGAATGAGTG